>JAGXEW010000484.1:0-101012 GCA_030684275.1 Acipenser oxyrinchus oxyrinchus
TGTGTCGGCAAAACCGCAGAAGCCTTGGTGTGGTGTCTGCTCCCACAGCGCCACCTGCTGTATAGGAGTAACGTCTTTCCGCTTCTTGTTTCAAAATCGAATGGCCTCAAATGCACCATATGCAAGACTCAACACACACAGAACAAATATCCAGCTGTGCTAATTTTCACATCCTCCAACACAGGGTGCAGGACTAATAAAATAATCACTAACACATCAGGATTCACTACCATGTCGGCTAGAATTTGCGAGTTAACCACCCTACGGAGATGCCAAAATCTCTATCCTCTTGGATCACAACACCAATTGAAATAACAATCCTTATAATATAACTCATTAAAGTTAATTATCAAGCTCCTGTTACAAGGAGCATTAATAATTGGTGCCCAGAAAGTGCACTTAACATTGCTAGTTCGCTTTCTTTGGCAGAACAGTCACTGCCAGTGCTGCCTGCTTTTTTTTCTGATGTGTAGGTTGCAACCCTACAGAAAATTCCAGCAGCTGCTGGTGACTAATAGTTGAGACATAAAACAAATATGCCTCTTACTGGGCACCCAGCAGGTATATTATGTTCTTACATGGAAGCCCAGACAAGGTTTACAGAGATTTATAATGGACCTACTTTGTCTGGGACCAGCTTAAATAGCTCCTCAAAAATCAGCACAGAGTTTCACCGAACCAGCATGACCAGTTCGAAACCAGCAAACCTGAGTAGCATACACCAGTGCTGGACATTGCTAGAATTTACCTCGGTGAAACCAGCTGTTTGGGAAAGCACAGGCAAGCACATTGATTGTCAGACCAGTATGGTAGAGCATGGTAAATGTGTGGTATAATAAGCATGGTGAAAGCATAGCAAACTACAAAGTTACTGTGTTGTGGAGTCTCTTTTTGATGACCAACAAAGAAACTGAGAAAAATGATCTCAATAAGGAGCTGGTCATAAAAGAGTGATATATTTAGCTTGTCTCCAAATTAAGGGTCTGAATACAGAGTTATATTGCTGTACAGTATATCAATTAGATCATTACATTTTTAGCTGCTTTGAACACAACACATGTACACAACCCTAAAAGCTTGCCTTCAACACCTTCCACAAGAGGCAGCAATGGGCTGTTATCAAGGGTAACTGCCCAGCAGCACAGCATCATAAGAAAATGAGAAAACAGCACAGCTTTTGGTGATGGTTTAAAATGAAAAGAACAAGTTTTGCTGATATCACAATTCCACCCTCTACTGTTGAATCCATAGGTCCTGAAATTTGACTGGAGCTCTTTACTCTAGTCCAGTATCAAACTATCTTATTTTCTTTGCACACTTTATTTGGATGAAAAAAAACAACCAGTTGGCTTTTGTTAAATTGCAGAGTTGATCGCTGTAAATCTTACAATACCCCGCCTATTGTACCCATTACATAGTGTATCAAACAGATTCATTCACAATTTGGGCTAAAGAATGTTCATCCTATTGTGACAAAACCTATGATGTCTTTCCTTTCTGAGTATGCATTGGCACTGTTATAAGATCCTGTTAATGAACTGTGAAAAAGCCACCTGTACAGTTAGATCTCTCCATATATATTACTGGACCTTGCTTCTCGATTAAGTGTAGAGAGCAAAAGATTTTGATTGTAAACATCTCAGCATGTCAAAGTAAAAAGTATTGAAATATATTAAAGGTAAAAGCTATTACAGAAACTCCTTATACCCGCACTCGTTATACTGTATCAAAAAATGATCGCCGAACACTTAGACCTGTGCAGCCTCAGTTCAGATGCATGGGCATCCTTAAATCAAGCTTTGCACAGCTCAGTTAAATGATCCACAATGTACACTGCCCTGTGTTCAGCAATATAGAGGGCCAAATCTGCTTCAGTTTCGCCAACAACTCCATTCCCAGATGAAGATGAGGTGAATGAATCAATATGCACCTGTCTGTCTGGCATCCGAAAATAGTTTTGCACATTCAATGTGCTTTGCCTTATTTGCATGTTTAGTCAGGTCCGACTTTTTTGCATTTAGTGAGGTTTTAGAAAACTTGCAATAAGCTTTGCTGGCAGTTCCAGGGTTACACTTCAGTTGGTTCTTAAAAGTATCCTCCTTTAACTAGGCATCCCGGAAATGTTGTTCGTGAGTTTTGGGTTATTCTTCTGTGATGGTCTACAAAAAGACAACCGTTTTGCTAGAAACTAACCTGCACAGCACGAAAAGAAACGTTTGGCGTCGCCCGCCACTGCCGCGTGTAGAAGCGATGTAGTAGATGATGTACCATGTCAATCATAAAAATAGTCACCTCTGAATGGTGAAGCTGTGGGGAAAGGCGGGCTGGGGGAATCTAATGCATCTGCTGCCAAAGCACCAGTCCTTACAGCCTATATAAATGGCAGGGATGCTCGAGTGCAGATGTGAGGAGGACCTTCTATGTTAAACAATAACATTTGCGAATGTTCACAACACAAAGCAAGTGATCAGGAGCCGGTTGCACAAAAGGTCTTAAATGCATTTAAGACCACTTCTTGGACTTAGACTTAAAATTTAAGCCCAAAATAAATAAGACCTGTTGCACAAAAAGTCTTAATTTGAGCCTGGTCTTAAATTTAAGTCTTTTTTTAAGCCTCCCTCTCACCAGGCTTAAATGGAAAAAAAAAGTATCTTGTTGCTATAGAAGCCAACATGGCAGCAGCACGAATAGCTTTTGCTGAATTTTTAAATGAAAGTGCATTTCGTAGGGAAAGAGTATTTAAGGACAGACACAATCCCTTAGAGAATTTAAATAACATTGCTGTGTTTGAACGACTGCGTTTCCACAATGAGGACGTATTAACATTAGTGGAAATGTTAAAAGATGACTTGGAGCCTGCAACTAACAGAAGCCACAGCATCCCCCTGTATTTTTATTTTTAAATATTCCGTTTTTTGTACGTAGAATTCATGTGATTTGTTTATTTTGTAAATGGGTGCCGAGTACCTGAAACATAAAGCCTGTATTGTGGAAATGTTTAATTGTTGATAAACAAGGGGACGGGGTAGGCAAAGTATTTCAAAAACGTTACCAATTAAGGAAATATACAATATTCAGTCAAAATGAGAAATTCATTTCTTGGGATACGTGTGCTCTGTATTGTACAAAAACTTACTTAGCTCAGTGTCGATATCGAAGGACTCCTGCTGCAGTTCCACTGAGTCGTTAGGATGCCACGGTAATGTATATACGATTTCACTGCACGGTTCTATAAAAAACGTTGAAGTTTATTTATGTATTTATTGTATTTACCTAAATAAGATTTATACTGTCTTGAAATTGAGTGATTACCAGATTTTTTTTTTTTTTCACAAGACCTCCACTAAAAGAGAGTGGGATTTTGAATATAGGAATACTACCGATTGGATACATTTTTAATTAAAACGGTATTTGAAAATAGAGACACTAACTAACTTATTTTTAATTTACCTGCTGTTACCATCACCGTGGCATCCTCTATTCCCGTCTCTGCACCCCCTTCAATTCCACTGAAAATGGGACTTGTTTCCCCTTAAATATCTATTATTATAGATGTTAACTGGGAAAGTTTTTCAAAAGGGCCGCCTCCAGTTTTTGGTTTCTTTTTTGAATATTCTTTTTTGGCCTCAGCCAGCAGATTTTTCCTTTTTTTTTTTGCCAATTTTTCTTCTTCGCTAAAATTAATTTTCTTCACTTTGCCGTTGCTAGACTTTTTTTTTTCAAACAGACTCGAAAAAATAACCGGTCTTCGTTGCTTAGCAACAGTAGCTGAAGCCCAGTCTTACGTAAGACCTGCTAAGTTTTGCTTTGTGCAACAGACTTATCTCAAGGTCTTACGTTAGACCAATTTTGCTGGACTTGAACTAAGTCTTAGACTTAAGTTAAGACTTTTTGTGCAACCGGCCCCAGGTTTATCATATGATCGGGCTGTAGCGTAGAATGATGACGTAATTTAGGAGCTGCGCACGCACGACTGCAGGGCTGGAGATCACCCTTCTCTTCTCCAGTTGGTATGAACAACATCGTGTGCTGCTGTTGATTTCCGTCTCAAATGTCACGCCTATCGAGAGCCACAACCCCATGCGCGCATAGACAACCACAGCTAAGCCACCACAGGCCAACCACGAGCACGGTCTCCGAGCCTGCAGTTATACCCACCCTGGAGCCTCCGGTCTGCAGAGACACCCTTCTCCGCAGTATTATTTACTGTTTTTTAAAAATGTGTTTAGAATAGAAAGTCGCTAGAATGTCACCAGATTTTATTCAGAGTAGCTGAATTAGCTACATGTCGCATTCTCATTTCTAAAATCTCCATTGGGATTACAAGTAGACAAATCTGTCGACAAATTCGCTAAATTGGTAACACTGCCACGGAGAATTCTCTTGATGTTCATAGTTACAAATTGTGACATACTTTCTTTGATTAAAAATGTATTTTCATCACCATCGCTCAACTCCCGCACAACCATTTAGTAAAGGTACAAAAAATACTGTAAAATGGTGTTTTACTGTAGTGCATAATTACTGTGTAGACCTGTTTAAACTGGTACAGGAAAACAACAACAAAAAAATCGTTTTACTGCCTTGACTGTAAAATGTTTTTACATACTATCTTTGTATTTCAATAAAACAGTGAACGTGTTTTCCATTTTCCAACTCTTACTGGACACAATGCTAAAATCTTCAGCAGGGGTTAGTAAACCTAGAGGTTTGCTATTAAAAAAAAAATACAACATAAAACAAAAACTGTTTACTTTGAAATTACACAGAATCCAAGCTTTAACACATTCGTTAAAATGTTATTTTAGTAAAACGACACCTGTTAATGCTGAATACAGGGCTGGTGTCTTTAATACTGAAAGTGAATTTACAATGCGGTCAATTGTAGCTAACCAGGACTAAAATTAGGTAGCCTACTTTAAAACAGCAACGTTTCAGTCGGGTAGGCCAATTTCTGGACACTTGTCTCTCTTCCATTTTGATTTACAGCAGGTGGCGCCAATGACACTGTTTGCTCACATCTGCGGGAGAAACCTGTTTATTAATATTATTCAACTTGGTGAACTTTTTTCAATCCTCTTAAAGTTAACTAGCATTACTGATGGTCACTCAAATATATATGATATTGAATAATATAACAGATATAATTATAGTAAGTTATTTAAATCAGAAAGCCAGGTGTACACATTCAATCTGGAATGTGAGTACCGTTTATTTCAAAGGCAATGCTAAAAGTTGCCGCTACTTCCTGGTACAAATTCTACGCTGTAGTTCAGTTTCACTCCCGTGGTTAAGCAGCATCCAGGTCATGTGACCTACAGTACAAGAGGAAACACTTTTTAATGATCTATGCGTCGTACTTAACTCAACATATTTAAAATTAAAGTATGAACAATAAGCACAGAATAAACATATCTTCAATATGAGAAAAGGGGAGCAATGATAACGGATTTAAAACCTCGTTTAGCAGTCCTGTAATGGGATAAATGGCACAAGAATATACGACTAATGTACTTTAAAAAAGAAAGAACGAAAAAAAGTTACCGGCATGAGCTGTGATACCAGAGCAACATAAGTCGTAATATAACGGTTCACACTCTTTTAACTTTTTCCACAACGTTAATATTTCGTATTACTTTACTTCCAAAGCGGTTTTTAAACGTTAACCTGCCGCGCCGCCTCAGGAAAACCCGGAGATGAAAGTGTTAATTTTGAATGTGCATACTAAGTAGGTTTCCCCTAAACATTTATAAATATTATAATACTTCCTCATAACCACTGCATTTTTTGTATCTAACTTCCTCTCTGCAAGTACACTCACTTCCTTAACGTGCAACTGAGAAAAAGAGAGAGAACGAGATAGACGCACTGATCGAGGCTGCCTGTCACAGCAGAGTCCGACTATTTGGGAGAAGTGTTTGCAGAGTCAAGATTATGTTAGGTGAGTTTCTATTTTAACTGGTCTTTTAAAAAAATATATATATATATATTTTAAATGAACTACATTAGTAGTAACTCAAGCAAAAAGTAATATGAATGGGTTTTTTTCGTTAGTGAAGTAAGACTTTTCTGGCATAACGGTTTCGCAGGCACCCGCCTCATAATTTACTGTGCAAGCAAGAATACATAACAAGAATGTGTATATTGGCAAGGAAGTACCTTCAAAGTCCATATTGTTGCTATGGTTTTACATACGCAGGGCCTGTGCCACTGAAAGTTAAAAGTCAGACCTTTATTCTTTATTTAACAATAGTTTCTGCAAACCGTTTTTAATTTTATGTCAGCTGAATTTGGTTCCTCTATTTTGAGTCGAGAAACTCGCGCAGGGCCACTCCCAAGACTGACCTATATTTAGTTTTTGAAGCTCGAGTATGAATTCTGTGTGGGATTTTTCCACTTAATTCTAGAAAACATTCATGTTTTCTTTAGTTTTAAAAGAAGATTTATTTTAAGACGTTCCCTTATTTTCTTTGGGTAAACTTGCTGTTGTTCCATGGTGTCAGTTTCTTCCATTGTCAGTGATGGAAAGTGAAACCTTGGTAAGGTTAAGCACAGGGAGGCAGTGCCACTTATATCTATGATAAAGCATTGTTTAAAAATGATACAGGCATAATAACTGCAACATTACTGCACATGTACTGTGGTAAACTTGAATCAGCTACTGGCTGGACCATTTCCAGATCTCCCCACCCTTACCCAAGTCTAACGTGGCGCAGAATCATTTCATATTGAATTGTTATCAAGGGGCTCAATGGGGAAGTTGAGGCTCTGTCCTGTTTGGGGATAACCTGGGTATGTTCCACACAAGCTTCCCAACAACCAGCAGCACTCAAGTGAGTGGGGGAATCATAGGTTAGGATAGGTACTCTACAGGACCGACTCTAACAAAGTTATCCTTTACGTTGTGAGGCTGTGTTGCTCTACAGCATATCAATTCATCTGGACCTATTCTTTCAGCAGGACCCCAGCGTGTTGTTTTTGAAGTGTAGGCCCTTTGGTTTGTCTCTGAAAATGTGTATTGCGTTTGCACTTCACAGTAATGAGGGACTGACACCTGATTGGCAGAGATAGTGAAGGCTACATCTTGGGAACATCTTTGTTAGGAGATGGTATCTGTTTAAAGGAACTTGACCTGCAATCTTGAACCAGGGACATGTCCATTTCAAAGTACTTATCTTGTGCTATAAGTCTTCTTGTGAGGATTATGGGAAATGGAATCACAGAAAGTGCTGCAGAACAGCTTCGGCACCACGAACAAGAAGAGTGTCCCTTAAGTCAGCAGCCCATTTGCTTTGGGAGATTACCACTCTTAACTTCCCTTCAGAAATCAGTAATCACTGAGGAATGGACACATACACAATGCAGATAAACTCCTGTTTCCTGGTACTACAACACATGGGGTGATGAGGTACCAGGAAGCCAGAACATTTCATCTTTGCATTATTTTTTAAATGTATCGGCATATTCCAAAGTGAAGTATAAAATACAAGCAAGGAGCCGAAAGATATTCAAGATAAGAAAGGGGGAACTAGGCTGTGATAATGTTGCAAGTGCAAGATATGTTAAATGGATTTTAAAACCTGAGTTAGCAGTCATTTAACGCTTTTTGAATATGGTCCACTATAGTTGATATTTAAAAAATATTTCCCCACTGTATCATACATTTTTTGTCTGTGATGCCAGCAGGCTCAATGAGAGTTCCTTCTCATAGCTCTGTGCACCTCAATTCTCACCTTGAACGCCTCCTGCTTTTCAGTCATTGGCCTCAAACGGGCTGACAACAATCAGCTTGTGGTGGTTTAGTGATAGAGACAAACATTTCAGTATTGTGGTTAGCCTTATGTCAGAGACAGCATTAGAGGGAAGTGTCTTAAATTGAGGCAATGTCAGTGTAGGGTCTGGGTTTATTGCACACTGAAAGGATGCTAATAATCAAGGTGAATTTGAATAATAACTGTTTTGCAAGCCCAAGTCAAAGTCTGTAAATATAACCAAATATATGATTTTGTTATTCAATTTACTACAAAATTGTATAATGTACATTTTACTACAATATTGACTGTAACCTGTACTACAGTATTTACTGCATTATTTAACTTTTTATAAATAAACATAGCTTTAGAGTGCTGCATATTAATAGGGTCAAATAAAATCAACACTGTATGCTTAAAGTGTTGGTGACATTAACCTCTCACCTAATATGGCTTCCATAATGAGGTCATGATGGTTCTAAGTTTCTTTGGGTATAGAGACAGGGTGGAGTATGTCACTTGATGCCAAAAATTCATTTAGAAACCATGGTTACGAATTTTCTTGTGAATAAAGAAAATGTCAAAATAAACACTCAATGTAAAATGAAACTGGTTCCCACCCAAAATGGCTCAGACATCATTATTAAAGTTTTATAACTAAATAGTTTTACTTCCATCTTGTTAGCTCTATTTATTAAAAATTGTGTATCAACATACTGTCGGCCTTGAATAATTTGTATGTAGAATAGGCCTTAGATTATTAAAAACCAATGCCAAACAGTTTTTTTTTACTTATATAGTTGGACATTTGATTTATACTGCTTTTTATTTTCATTATAAAAACTTTTTTCACTTCCTTATTCCACTTAACACATTGCGGACCAATCTGCTTTATGAAACCTGGGGCTCAGTCGCTGTAGTTCTGATTCACCATGGAAAGTCAAATGAGTGTATTTGTATAACTTTTTATATTATTGTTATTTCTACATTTACTTTGCTTTTGTGTGTAATTTTCTGATTTTGTAAGTTGCTGCTTAACCTGAAAATTGGACTGTTGACTCAGTGAGCAAAATGGTTTTCACTTTCTTATCTGAAGATATTTTAGTACGACACAAATTCATTAAATATTTACTACATGCTAAGTTAACACCTGTTTTTTCCAAACAGAAAACATCAATGTTTAAAAGAAGGCTAATTTAAGAGCTCCTACATTCACCTTTCTAGTTTCTAGCTAGTACTGCAACATTAGCAGCTTGATTTTTGCTTCACAAAATAAATCACACTTAACACTGAGGTAAATGCTTTATGAATACAGCCATGGGAGATTTAGATCAAGCTATAATATTTTTGCCATAATTCAGTACAGGCTACAGGCTACAACAGTGCATGCCAATGACAAAATATTGACTTAAGACAAAACCTGTGATTCTTTCTGGACCATAAACAGCTACATTCATCTTTGCTTTGTCTGACAAAAAAGGAATTAATCAATAAATAAATAAAACCAAACCTGGCCAAAATAGGTCAATCAATCAATCAATCAATCTTTATTTTATATAGCGCCTTTCATAGTGGACCACCATCACAAAGTGCTTTACAAGATGCAGTAACAACAAGAAAATGCGAAATAGTAGCAGCAACATAGCAGCTAATAGCAGATATCAAGCTTAAAGAGCATGGAAAGCAAGAGAGAACAGGTGGGTCTTGAGAGTTGATTTAAAGCGAGCGACGGTGGGAGCATCACGCAACAAAGCTGGGAGAGAGTTCCAGAGAGTCGGAGCCATGAAGCTAAACGAGCGTGTTGGCATAAATACAGTAGCAATTTAGGTTTTGCAATTTGGATGGTAAGATTTGCATCCTTGAATATATTTTTCTAATTAAAAACAAAACAAATTGGGGAAAAAAGGAAAACGTCAATGGTGTTAGAAAAATGCGTCTCTCCTGTCGCTAATGGCAGATTGAAAACACAGAGGTAAAACAGAAATAAACCCAAAGCATGGTGGCTTTTATAAGCAATGCCTGATCAACTGCATTTTGTCAGATGCACTTTGACAGCAAACTGTTTCAACACGTTACCTTGTTTGTATATTATGGAAATGCAGGGCAAAGCTTGTTCAGGAACACAGAGTCTCTGTTCCTGTATTGCAGGTGGAAGTGGGTTAGTAATAGTGATGCTCTATATGACCGTCAGTTACAGCCGTTAGAGAGAGTGTGCCCCCTGTGCATTTCACAATGCAGAACTCATAACTGCAGCTGATCTCTCTTTCTGGCTACAGAGGGGGGTATTGGGTACTCAATGAGTGTGGAATATTTTCAAATTACACTTTGATCACTTGTCATTTGTACACAACCACAGGATTCATTAATTTGCAAGAAGTTTTAAAGTATGTTGTTAATGGCTTAAAATCATAAATGCTTAATGTAATCATTTATTGGAACTCTGGTGTGTTGAATAAATAAGTTTCAACACAACCAGAACACCATTGCATAGGACATTGACTACAGTTGTTGTATCCAGGATACGACATAGTTAAGTTGACATCATCTTTAGACTTGGCAATTTTTGAATTCCTGTGGTTGTCAAAGAGCTTGAGGAGCAACTTGGCACATGTGTGAAATAGCACAGT
Organism: Acipenser oxyrinchus oxyrinchus; assembly: GCA_030684275.1. Taxonomy (NCBI): domain Eukaryota; kingdom Metazoa; phylum Chordata; class Actinopteri; order Acipenseriformes; family Acipenseridae; genus Acipenser; species Acipenser oxyrinchus. The sequence continues at coordinate 10,379 of JAGXEW010000484.1, forward strand.
TATGTTTACTAACGTGTTCTTCTGCTTGTTTAGAATCACTTTGTATATAACTTTTTGTTTCATTCATCACATCCTGGGGACGTTTTGAAACTCAGATGTTAAAAGTGCCTGTCCTTAGAGCTCTCAAACTTCTTCTAAGTACAGCAGGTTGATGAAGACAGAAAATTATACAAAGTGAATCTAAAAAGGAGAAGAATGCATTAGTTAAGATAACTGGGATTTTTCATACTCATACCAAACCATCTTAAGAAGGACTTGCATAATTCCAGAATACCATCAATGGAGTTCTGGACTTACTAAAACACCAGATGGTTGGTGTGACAGGGTGACTGGGCGGTGACGTCAGGCAGAAGCAGGAAGGTAAACACACCAGTACTGCAGATTCAAAATAAATGATGCGACGGTGCCGTTTATTTATATACAAAAATAAATCAAATATTTGAACAGAAAACTGTGCTCACAGAGCAAACAAAACAGTCAAACAAAACAAGAACACAAAATATAACACAGCACAGGTCAGGCTGGGCAGATTGCTTTCACTGTTCCTATGCTTAATTCTTCGTCTCGCTGCTCGCTCTCTCCTCTCTAACACCCACCACCCCGAGTGCCGAGAGCTGCAGGCTTTTATATTAGTGACCGAGGGATTAATTATTTAATAATCCCCCGGTCACATTCTGCACGGGTTTTCTAATTACTGTGTGGATGGGGCTTCCCATCCACGCTACTTAATACAAAAACAAAACAAACTTGGCCATGTCGTCATCTATAAATACATTTCTAAATAAATACAAATAAACACACGCGCCTCGCCGTATAAATACAATAATAAATAAACCATAATACTACTACTATACAAATACAAAATATTACAGGGGCGGAGGGGGACCCCGTTTTAAAATAAAAGAAACAAATGTACAGGGCTCGCTACCGCCCTGCTACAGTTGGATAAAAAGAGTTAATTATTATGAGGGCAAGAATAATGTTGTCCTAGTATATTCCAGAACCTGCATTTACAAATGTATGGGACAAACTTGCAGTGCTGATGTAAACGATGACCAGCATTGACATTGAAGCATCTGAGTGGTTCACTTATTTAAACCAGCGAAATGTTGAAACAAGGTTATGCATCATTATCACATTTGCTTAATTAGCTTCCTAGAAACACTAGGCCCTCCATTCACAAAACGTTCATTTGTGTTTTAAATAGTATTTTGTTAATGGTTGGGAAAGCGCATTTTGATTACTTACGTCTTACGAACCGCTCATCCAATTGAGATACATGAAACCTTTGCTGTCTGTTTTAGAGAGGGTTTATTGGTTTATTAGCATTTTTCAAAAGAAAAATGAATGAAGAGAATGTTCATAACTACCCAAAAACAGTCCTTAAAAACATTGCATAAACGTCAAAGTGTTGTGAATAGGGCCAGTTATTACAGTTAAGAATATTCAGATGGTAAAGCTCATTAGGAATGAACATCCGTGTCTGCTGGTACAATTTCACGTTTTCCTGCCTGTGGTGATTTCACTTGTTGTCGATCTGTGCTTGGTGGTTTCTGCACATTTGCAGTTCTCTCAAATGAAACATTGCTTTCTGCCTGTATCTCTATATCAAGTAAAGCATTGTAGCACACAAGGAGTGTACGGTGCAGGGTTGAGACTCTACTGCGTGTGCGATTTTCTTTTCCAAACTTTAATATTCTATTGATCTCCTTTGGTTGACCCACCCATCTATTCTTGTTTGTTTTTCTTTTCACAACCAGCCAGTACTCCACAAATCTACAAAATCTAGTTTTCCAAGAAGCCTGAAAGAAACCATGTCTTTACAGAGAATGGGCTATTGCAAGTCTCAGGCAAGCGCTCTGACTGATGCAGCTGAGGTTGGGTGTGGGTTTTGCACACATTTGTGGAGATTTATGAAACAGATTGAGCAGGTGCATTAGACTGTGATAACCAGCTGGATTGTTACAAAGTGTATCTACTTTTTTTTAAACACATTTAATTCCTGATTGAACCCAAAACCTGGACATGTGATATAGCCAAAGACAAGGGTTGACAACTGCTGTTTTAAATGATAAAATAAGAATTAAAGGGTATTTATTTATAGTGCTGGGACGAGCATGGAATTTTCATGTTCAGATGTTTGCTCATAATTTAAATATTCGTTCGAATATTCGTTCGTTTTTCAAAAAGTAATAAAAAACATTATATTGCTGAGTATGCAGTCAGAGACAGCTTAGCAGCAGGGGCAGGGGGCGTGGCCGTGGCCCCTGTGTGTGTGCCTTTATGTAACAGCAAGACCTTACAATATGTAACACGTTAAAATATACAAATATCCCAGGAGTAAAGAATAAGTTGTGTAGGACTTACTTTACCCCAGTGAATTAACTACAAAACAAAGGATACCAAATAGCAGTTCAAGTTAAACGTTGTTTTGTTTATTCCCGAAATTAATAGTACATAAAGTTGACAACGCATTTTATTTATTTTCCCCTTTTTTCATTCTTTGCCATTGCTGTTTCTTCACAGTAAACAGTGGCCATCGACACGTTTTCATAAAGTAATAACATGAGGTTTACTTGTGCCTTTTTGTAGCTGAACAAGCAAACAAAAACTGAAATTTCAAAATAAAACAAACGTGGAAATGACCTTTAAAGTGAAGGGGAAAAAACTCACCGTTTTGGTTCTTGTTTATTATATTCCACGGAACAGAAGTCGCTACCGTATATAAATATAATTAAAATAATAAAACACCTATACTGTTTTAAATTATTATTATTTATTTCTTTGCAGACACCCTTATCCAGGACGACTTACAATTGTTACAAGATATCACACTATTTTTACATACAATTACATTATTATTTACATACAATTACCCATTTATGCAGTTGGGTTTTTACTGGAGCAATAAAGGTAAAGTACCTTGCTCAAGGGTACAGCAGCAGTGTCCCCCTCCTGGGATTGAACCAACAACCCTCTGGTCAGGAGTCCTAACCACTACTCCACACTGCTGCCCCAGAAATAGACTGAATAACCCAAACTAACTATATTTAAATCAGAAAGTATTTATTTAAACCACCTTGTGCTCAACTAAGTAATGGAACTAATGCAATTCCTTGTCGAAATGCATTTTGTTTTATCCTGAAGTTCTACAAGAATGCAACCATATCTGTCATTTAAACATTTGATATGCCATCAGTACGGTTAACCAGGTTATGTTTCATCTGTGCAGATTACGTGGTATGAAATGATCCTCTTACGTCTTCAGTTGTTGACTTTGATTTCGTAACTAGCAAATCATACACACCTATAAAGAGCGATTTTAATGAAAGTAACGTGTGTCACATTATCGTTCATTGTTGACCTTATAACCGCTACATTTAAAAGATTCATTCAACGTGTTATTATGGTTTGTTCATATGGTTTGTACATTGCTACATGTAAAGTGTAAAATACTTACTACTCCTGTTGCTGCTCTCCATATACTGTCCATAAATATTTTCACTTGTAATAATTGCCATGAAAATAAATTGCTACAGTCCTCGTGAAAATAAATGTAGTACTCCATTGTATCTGCAAAATAGTATTTTTTTTCATTAATATATTTGTTTATTATTAATTTATGAATAATATTGTTAGTTTCTTACTTTTTGTCTTAGGTTCTTTTTTTTCTTTTCTTGTATTTTTTTCTTTGATTTCCTCTTTCTATGTCAGTCCAAGCAGACACAGTTGCTACTTAGGATTACTTTGCTTTTTATAGTGTGTTCAATTCTTAAAGTTCCTGAGTGATTACTCCACTAAATAAACCTGGTTTCAGCGGGTCTTAACGCAGTGCTCAGTTGTCTATTTCGAACCCCATCAGAATCATTTTGGTGAATATGCTAATGATACCACACCCTGAAATTTATGCCGACAGCGTGGCGATGGGGCAGGCTCTATAACTGCGTGGGACATGTCTTCAGAATACCATTTCAACGCAGTGGTTTTTTTTTACGTCTGTTTGCGCTTGCACTCATATTTGCTCTGTGATAAGAATACATGCATTCAGTGTGCGAGGCAAGCTCACATACTTAGGCACGCACTATAGTCTCACATGTCAGACAGAGCTCTTTCTAATTTGCTATTTTTTGAAAACTGTTGCAAATTCTGGTGAGGCGGTAAATAGGTGCAAGGTATTTTTGCCATTTGTAGCCAGTGGTGTAGTGCTATATTTATAAGTGAGGGTCGCTATTATCCGTTTGCAAAAATAGATGTGTAAGGCCACAGGTACCCTTTATTTGTTTGTTGCGATTGAGTTTTATCTTTTAAATAAATGTTTAGCTTATTTTATCTACATTATTTCTTATATATGGGTCTAAAATAAGAACTGTCCCAATTATTACATCTAATTGTAAAGCGTTAATACAGGTTTCCTTCTTATTCACACCTGTTGTTCCAGACCAGGCACTCTATATTTAACTTTTTTCATTGTTTACCTCTCAGGGTTTCTTACGGTTATTGTATTCTTTGCTTATTTGTATGGGTTATACGCATGTATATCTCCATATATTAATAGGAGCAAAACAGTTAAATATTCTACACATGAAGTATGGAAGCGGTGCTCCCCCTGCCCAAGAGAAGTGGGGGGGTGGCACTCCCCTCCGACCCCCCAGCATTACACCCCTGTTTGAATATTTGGATATTTGTCCCAGCATTATTTAATTATAATAAGATGTAGGAATAATATGCTACTGCTTGAAGGTGGCTCGAGAGCAAAAATTTTTTGCAAATTACCCTCTAGGGGTGTATGTCCTTGGAAATTTTTGAGTATGCATTATTAAGAGTGTTATAATCTGAGGATCTAACCAGGTGCCTGTGCTTTTGTTTTTACCTGCATATGTACAGTATGTCACACAGTATGTGTTTTAACTTATATCCAGAGAACTGCTCATCCAATTGTGTAAAACATGAATGGGTTTCACTTTTGCCCTATCTATCATTATGTGTCACCAGACTGCAAGCCTTTGAACTTGTGTTTTTAATAGACATGTAAATGCATGCTATAAAATTCCCATGCCATGCCCATGGCACATCAGAACACGCTCTTCAATCAATATTGATCTAAGCAATATTTAAAAATGCACACTGAAACATTTTGTTCTTGACAGTCCTTATTTATATTATATATCAAGCATGGCGTTGTTAGGGTAAAGCACCAGTATTTAATTTGTCCATCCTGAACCCATGGTTTCTCTATTATGATTACAACATATGTTCACTATTTCATTTTAAAGAAGACCATCAAACCCCTTTCACTGAGTGACCTAATCCCGATGTGACACCAGACCTCCAGAGGTGAAAAGCCAGTAGTGCATTAACCCAGTTTTTATCCTGAAAAGAGCTCCAAAAAGAAAAAGCAGGATTTCGAGTCAGGATTTCAGTTTGGCTGAACTCTTCTCTGGTCACATTCAGGTCGCACTGTCATGAAACTTCCTCCACCTGTCTCTCTCCCCAGCACAGGGTCTGTGTTCCATGCTTTGCAAATGAATAAAGTTCACCGTCTTATGAAAGTCAGTCAGTGAAAAAGCTGATCTTATCAGACCGTGGTTTTGAATTTGCTTAGCTGACGTTAGAGAGTGCGAGGGAGGGAGGCAATGAAGGGCGTTCTTGCTATTGTTTGCTAACTTCCCCGAACTAACAGAGTTGAGATAAGAGTAGGCAGGCAGCCACACACATACTGACTGCAAGCTGCCATTTTTAATCATAATAATTGCTTAGCTCTGGTTTACAGAAAGCTCTAGAACTTTTCTGCGTTTATTTTTTCTTGGGTTAATTGCGTTTGAAGTGATCTTCCAGTGAAAGCTCAGTCTTGACTGTTTACTACAGGGTTAATCTCTCTAGCATACAGCAAAGCTGAAAGGGCTGGGACTGAGGCACCAAGAGTTCAAGTGACTTCACCCTTCACTTGCTTACACAGAAGTGTGTGGTAATGCTTAATTTTTAGAACCTAATTTCACACTTGCTTTGGAACCTTGCTAGAAATAGGCAGGTGCAATAAAGAAAATGCTCTGCTGCTTTATGACCCACGTTATCTACATTTTTAATGGTGCGATTCAATTGAACTTCCAGTTATAGCAGGACACGCCCCAGGCACTACGTCATTAGAAAAAGTTTAATTTCTACAAGCCCTTAATATATAGAAAAAAAGCACATGCAGTCTATACAGTTTGACTGAATTCTGCCATTGAACAGGAACATAATGCAGGTGCTGTTTTTTTATTGAATCTCTTTTATTGAAATGTAGCAGGGGCAGTCTCTGGGGCAACCTTTTTCATCAGAAATGGGGATAGGGCTGTAGATGGAGACTGTTGGCATTAATACCATATTGTCTGGTCATTTTGTACCCTGCTTGTGTTGTTTCAGTGATTTAAGCACTAATGTGATTGGCTGTTGCTGGCTGCATGTGAGGGAAGCAGTGTTACTGATGCACCTTTAGGTTACTTTTTTTCAGTTTCTAAAGATATTTTTTGCTTGCAAGACCACAAAAAGTTCCCTACAGGAATACACATTTGAGTATTTATATCTGAGAATAAAGTATTTATATGTTAATTATGAAAGTTTTTTTTTATGTGATACGTACCTTAGTTAACTGGCCAACCAAAGGGAACAACCATTTGTGACTATTTAGTTAAAGTGACAATATAAATATAGGTTGTGTTTGAATGTGTATGTGTGAACTTTGGGTGTCACCCTAACCGTGTTACTGTGTTACATTAAACCCTGGCAGGATATATAGATCTATTCATGAACTGGTCCCTGGGGCCACATTTGTAATATATAGCAGCGACGGGACTTCATACTTATCCCTGGGGTTCATAATGATACCAATTAGAAATGAAACACATAGGTCTCCAGGGGCACTCTAAGAGAATACAGCAGTGAGTCAATTAAATAACTGTTTCCTGAGAGACAGACCCTGACAGAACACTGCAAGTGCAGCTTGCGTTGTCAATGAACCCTCGAGTGACTCCGGCTAATGAATCTAGAAACTGAGCACATTACTGTGTTTTCACAGTTATTTCCAGTTTACTTCTTGTATTTTCTGTGCTTTACCATGGTTTACTATAGTTTGATTTTCCTTGCTTGCCTGCTTTTTAAATTATGCTTTCACTATATTTTATTTTAGAACTGTAATAGCACTTTACACATTGTGTGCAGAGCATATAACACATCCAGGCCAGGCTGTCATTCTCAAGTCTCTGTTGTAAACCACAAATGGGCTGCTTGCGGAAGTACTATTAAGCCCTTTATTTCAAGAAATATGCCATTACATTTAAAAGATGAAAATAATTGTAGCATACTGTACAAGAATGGTCAGTGCAGCCCATTTATACACTACAATGCGAAGTAAAATCCCTTGCCTTTCATCAGACCCATTTTATAACTTGCTGGTACCCTTTTATGGTTGCCTTTTCTTTTCCACAGGCAATTCAATTGCTATGAACGTCAGCTAGTTAATTATTTCTGGTGTACATGGTTACACATACAGCATACAGCATTGGGAGCTCTGCATTGGCCTTTGTGGTCCGGCAGGCTTGGGAGGAAAATCTTCTGGGGTCTCTTTACCACTTCACAGCAACCCCAACTGGTCCGCCACCAGACTAGGCTAGTGACCTGTGAGCCTCCTCTTGTTACCAGTATTCAGTAGTTTGTCAATATCTGCTGCGGGTTAAAAGAGGTGATTGGCTATACAGCCGGAAAGTGAGTTGCAGCGTTTAGATGGCATTCAAATTGGAAGTTTCACAAATTGGTCATGTCTTGTGACGGCCACGCTAGCAACCACAGACTGGTTTGCTTTAACATTGTTGGTATAACAGTGCAGCCTTAGGAAATTTGTTGATATAAATTTTACGTGCGGTTTAAAAAATACATGTCTTGTTTTTTTTAATGAAATCATCTGAATGTATTTGTTTTTCTGTGGCAGGTTGTTGAAGAGCTGATCCTGTAAGAATGCAGAGTATAAAGTGTGTGGTGGTGGGCGACGGCGCCGTGGGAAAGACCTGCCTACTGATCTCCTACACGACCAACGCCTTCCCCAAAGAGTACATCCCCACCGTCTTCGACAACTACAGCGCCCAGGTGACTGTGGATGGCAGGACTATTAGCCTAAACCTGTGGGACACGGCAGGCCAGGAAGAGTATGACAGGCTGCGCACGCTGTCCTACCCGCAGACCAACGTCTTCGTCATCTGCTTCTCCATTGCCAGCCCGCCCTCCTACGAGAACGTCAAGCACAAGTGGCATCCGGAGGTCACCCATCACTGCCCCAACACGCCCATCCTGCTGGTGGGCACCAAGAAGGATCTACGGAACGATGCTGAGCTCTTGAAGAAGCTCAAGGAGCAGAACCAGACCACCATCAGCCAGCAGCAGGGCACTGCACTGGCCCGACAGATCCACGCAATCAAGTACCTGGAGTGCTCAGCCCTCAACCAGGATGGCATCAAGGAGGTCTTTGCTGAGGCAGTTCGGGCCTTCCTCAACCCACTGCCCATCACCACCAAGAAACCCTGTGTGCTGTTGTAAACCAAACAAAAGAGAAATGATAAGAAATGTAATAATATTGAAAATAATAATAATGAGACGGTGAGAGAGTGATGGGGCTAGTGGTAGATGTATATTGTAACTCTTTTATCCAATACGACAGCCCTTCTAAGTTGTTTTGAATTTGGGCTGTACAATGTTCTGATATTTTATTCTTGCTGGAAAGGCAATTTGTGGACAGACATTTTCAGACAGCCTCATGCGGCAGTCTCATGTTTGGAAGATTAAGTGGAATGCTTAGTCAGTCATAACTACAATCAGAGTTATAGCTGGATATAGTGCCAACTAATATTGCTGTTGTATCGGATAAAGATAATTCATTCCAGCCCTGTTTTAGGAATTATAGCCACACATCCTCCAAGAAGTCTTTTTGCTTTGCTTTTTTAATGCATTGTTTTCTGCTGGGCTTACAATCTGTATTTCTGTCCACTATTTAATGTGTCATTGTGTGTGTGGGAGGGCAGCAAGGCAGGAAAACATACTTTTCGCACTGAAAACATATTTTTCAAATATATTTTTCGAAAGGTGTGTGTGTGTGTGTGTGTGTGCATGGAATAAAAAAAAACAGTGTGCTGCTTGTACTCATTGTAAAACTGAACCACCTACAGTATCTCATGTGACCTTATTTTGAAGAGTTCCAGTACACACTTACAGAGGTTGCTGGGTTTTTTTCCAGACGACTAATATATAGAAACACATTCAGAGCCGATGAAAAAATAGAGCAATACAATCTGACAATCATTGTGAATGGAGGAGAGGAGGCCGTGGAAATACTTTCTATATCATTAAACTGATCAACTGTCACATATTTAATAATAATAGAGATTTTGTATCAGCTTAAAAAAAAAACATTCCTGTGCATTACAGTTTATACACAATGTTTGTAGACGTATATTAATGTTTGAAATGTAAATACATCGCAATTAAAGGATCTGATATTTCAGCCGCTTACATTCTTACAATCTGGATACTTCCCCTCAAGAAAGCTCAACAGATTTTTTTTTTTTTTTAACAAAATGCTTGCTTTTCGAAGCATGCTTATGGGAAAATGTGGGTATAGTGAAACTGCCAGTTTGTACTATCCCTGCTCTGTGAAATCTGCTCACAAATTAAACTGGGGTTTTCCTGAGAGGCACTTTGCACAATTACATGTAGATAAGAACATATCAGTACATATCGTATAGGGTGTTTCAGTGTACCATACTGAGGTTGCAGACAGAAATAGTAAGATATCTTAAGTGCTCTGGGTTGGACTGTAAATAAGTCAAGCACATATTAACCTGTTGTTGAGAGCCCTTAGTGTGCCCTACGAATGACGACTTTCAGTGGTGTGATCAACTATTGCCCATTGTTGAACTCTGATTGGTGGGGAAAATTGGTATTGGAGCCTTCTCTGAGATACCGTTGGATGCCTAACACTTCCTTTCAATCCCGAGTTTCTACAGGAGCAGTATATATTCTTTGAAATAGAGAAAATAGCTCTCCTTTTTTTACCACGGTTTTGTGTCAGTTTGAAAACCCCTTTTCTGTGTTGCATCTGTTTTTGGAAACATCCTGTTTTGTATTCACAATCGCTCAATTTCTGCTCAGAAATGCTATAAAGGTACCATATTGTTACCCCTTGTGTCTCAAATATCAATATCAACCCCAAAGGCTGCGATAACTCCTTTCGACAGAGGTTTGTTAATGAAAAGCTTGCTGTAGTTTCTTTATAAATTGATAGAATATTTAACTGTGAAACTTTGACATGCACTGCACCTGTCTGCAGTGTAATACATATGTATGTACGTATGTTAAAAATATAGATATGCCAAAGAATAACCAAAAAAAAAACCAAACCCAGACAGATGCGCTGCAATTTAATCTCAGGTGGTTAAAAGGTTTTCTGTTTCTTGCCCTGCGTGAAACCAGTGTATTGCTGTGTAGTGCAGTAGAGCTGGAGCTGTATTCATTTGTAATTCATTTCACAAGGAATTTGTCAGCACATAGTTAAGAATGTACAAACACACACACGGGGGCTGTTGTAATAATAGAAACAGTGCCAGATCTAAGTACCATCACCCTTTAACTCTATATTAATCCTGCGGTGATGTACAGAATCCCTTATTATGCCATGCTTATCAAACTGCGATGAGTTTTGAGTGTCTGTGATTACAGTATATAAGGCACATTTAAAACGCATGTAGGGCGTGGTATCCACCTTTTCATGACACTGACAACTCTAATTTTGTGGCAGGGGATGTATGTTATTAAAATGGTAACTAAATACAATAAAAAATAGAGCAGGTTAACAAGTTTAAAGGCAGAGTTATTAAGATTGGCTGCTGTTTTTTATCATTTAAACAGACCCCAGGCGCTGTTCAAACAGTTCTGAGGTAGCAGAAACACTTTGGAGCACTCTGAATGTACATTAAGAAACATTAAAGTACATGTTACCTGTAAAGGAGATACTGTCGTTATAAGCAAAATTGTTATTTGTTTTTCTTTTTATAACTGCTCAGTGATATCTTAATTAGTTTACAGGTCCTATATTCCAAAGAAATAAAAACAGAACATTGTACACACTATTTAGGCAAGGCATTCCTTGCATATGGCACTCTACAGTGTTGTGTGTTCTGTTTATATACATACTTATACAGCATAGAGACACACCTCTGAACTGTACTATATATTGTGAATATTGATTTTATAAGAAGAAGCAATTACTTGCAGCACTAAAGCTGTACATTTATTTAATTAATCTCTACTAGATATGGACTACAATATATATTTTTTTTAACAAAGAATGTCTTAAGTGGTTCTAGACAGAAATGGCCTGGCCTTAGCTGTGTAAATGTAACCCTTTCAGTATGACAGTAAGCACAGGGACCTGGTAGCCTTGGAGTTTAACAAGCCAACACTTTTCTGTATCTCTTTGTACAGGGGGCTGGTTGTCTTTGTTGTGTTCATTTTTATGCAAGCTTTGCTTGAAAGACTATCATGAAATATTGTTTTGCTTTTCCTTAATTTATGATTTAACAATTTGTAATTAAGTAACACTTTTTAAGTAATTCATTTTACTATGAAACTGTAAACTTTTAAAAAGTATGTCCAATTGCTTTATTTCAACTAAAATTAAACCAAAGTATATATTCAAGCTGTTTCTCTTTCTGTTAATATATATTTTGCTGAAATAATACAGGATGGGGAATTTATTGCCCATTTAGCTAATAAAACCCCAGTTATTCTGTATTGCCAGTAAATGGTTAGCATTTGGGCTATAGCTGCAGTATTATTAAAATATGTTTCCCACAATGTTATCCATTTACTACCAATACAGAATGATTGGATGGGAAATATTACTCCAGAAATTGGTTTCTGCAGTAACAATAGCCAAGACTGATATGACATTCAATGTGGTGCCAAGTTATTTAGCAATCAAGCTGTCTGAGTGGGGTAAAACAGCACCACAAGCTTTCAAAGTTTTTACACTTTCAGTTGGCCGGGGTACATTTAGGGATAATAGTTTCTTTCATTATACAGTCGTTACTAAATGTGTCCTGTTCTCTGTCATAATAAAGGCAGAATTGAATTATCTGATGCATTACATTTGCTGGTTCGTACATATTGACTTATTTTCATATTAATTAGTCAGCTTGCCAAGCTCCACAAAAAAAGAGAACTAACATCAGCTTCCTTTTCAAAATACAGAACCTCAATACATTGTATTTTTGCATTTTTAAATGTGCTGGTTTGTGAAAACATTGTCAAAGTATAGAACTGGGAGGAAACTTCCCCACTTCCTCCCAATCCTGCTGCTCTAACCACTAATCAAATTTGGTTCCCAGACATTCAGCCCTACCCACTAGGCCACACTGCCTCCTAGTCCCTTAACAATAACAACTTGGCATATTCCTCCCTGTCCCTCAGCTGCAACCTCCAGGAAATGCTACAACAGTAATGTTGCTCTCTTTTCCTCTGTGTGTGCATGTAAATAAATACCCCAATCTCCCATGTGCTATTTCATCAGCTCAGTGCCTCAGCCCTTAGTGTAAAAGTGGCCTTTTCCTGCCAAGGGGGCTTGCAAGGGGCTTTGATGTTACAATATTCTTTAATTCATTTCATTACATGTGTTTTTAATCATCATTTATTACCGTACATTTTGGCATGTTTAATAAAGTCCCCTGATTATTTTACCATTGGGGTAATCTCTGGGTAAGCCCAAGTAAGGTGGAATTTCTGTAATGAGGCCAGTATAAAAAGAACGTTTGCACTTGGCATTTTCTTCCCCCTGAATGAGTTTGTTAGATATTTTCCATTGCAAACCTTTAACAAACTTACTGTCTCAAGAGAAGAAATTACTGATGTACACCCTAGTGGTCATTTTTTTATTTTCATTACAGAAGAGCTCAAATGTGTTGGTGACTTTATTAAAGGGATAATGAATAAGAAACAAAAAATAAAACAATGGTTAAAAGACACCTCTTGGATGATTCAGCAAGCAATAAAACTAAGCAGTATTTGTGCCTCGAGAAATACGTTTCTTAGATTATATTACTTGACAAAAATGATTAAATTCCTGTGTGTAGTAACATATATTTGTGATACATATATTGTCATTTTAATCTTTAAAACTGAAGAGGGAATATACCGTATATTTAACAGACACTCATGTACAAAAAGAATTAAGAACATGTGAAGAAAAGTTCAAAGCTCAAAAACCAAAGCCATTTGTCTGACTACTTTGCCTATGGATCATTTAACAGTAAAATGAGGGTTGTGGACGGGAGCCTGGGGTTGTACAGATAATACCTCTTTCAGTGCTGGCCCCACATTCTCCCCTCCCCAACCCACACACAAACAGATATAATTTGATAGTAAAATAAGCTACCAGCTTCACTGGGAGTTGGCACGTGTATTGGAAATAACAGCGTACCCTTTGTTTGGATCAAGCGATCCTCTGTATTGCCACTGTCATTGTCAGAAGGAACTGGTTGAAAATGGAAACTCTTTGGTTTGAGGATCTTCTATGCCAGAGGTTCTCAAACTTTCTGGTTTGGAGGGACCCATTTTTATAAACAATATTGAACAGGGACCTCCCACTTGAGAACTGAGAAAAAGGGAAACCACAAAGAAAGAAGAAACTGTACTGCAGTGAAAGCAGATGTTTTAGGTATGTTTTGTCTGCAAGCATCACCAGGCCGGTCTCTTATTATTCTTTAGCACTGTGGATACACAGAACTCGGCTTTTTATATAATCTCTGTGCTCTTTTGTTAAAACCATCTGATAACCTAAACAAGTATAAAATATACTAGAAGGGTGGTGTGTGTATTTGTGCGTGTTTGGAGAGGGAGGGGGTGTTGAAAGAGGATATAGTGCTCTACTCCACCCTAATTTAAAAATGCTTTGCTCTAAATATGCCAATAGGCTACAATATACTGTACCAAAATCCTGAGGCTGTCACCATTAACACTGTTATAAAAAAAATGTCTCAGCTTTAACTGCCTCCCGTATAGAAGTTAACTGTGGTATACCAAGGTAAACACATTGCAACATTTGGCCTGACAATAAAATTATTGTAAATTCACTGTACAGTATGAGGATGGGAAAAGAATGACTGAGAGTCTCCCCTGGGTAGCCGACTTCTTCAACTACTTAGGTACATGCAAATACAATTGCATTTGGGATAAAGGATACTTAAGAAATGAACTAAACTGGGTTGTTCATGAGGCTTTCTTAGTTGGCTGTATTACCATTACACACTCCATCCTGAGCCTCGTTATAAATATAGCCCCTTTTAAGTTCCCAGGGACAGTGCTGTGACATGGATGGCAGTCTGCAGTAAGCCTGTGGAATTTGTCCCTGCTAGAGTAGAGAGAGGGAAGAATGCTTTGAATGGAGCTGGAATCCCAGCCATTCTATTGTCTGGGGGGCACTAAGACTGCATTGTGCCCGGAATGAACCGTCATTCTGAATGTATCTGCTTGGGCCACAGCCAGGGGTACTACTACATTTCTAATGACTCTTATTAGAAATAAATAAGTCATGAGGTAATCCGTGCCCACTGTTAAAGATTCAAGAAAGGCTTTTTTTCTCATTTTACCATTTATTGAAAGAAATATATTTAAAAAAATGTTAATATGGCAAATAAAATTCCACTGCCAAAAACAACTTTCCTCATTAAGAATTGTTAAGATTTTACTGTTTTCCCCAATAAGAACATGTAAAATAATTCTTAGTATAAATAGTCTAAAATAGTGGAATCAGTCCTCTTCGTGCTGTGGAGACAGCACTCTTTCACCTTGCATGGTGCTGGTTGCAAATACTTGCCTTGGTATCTTGACAGACAATGGCTACATTTGCAATGACTTTTGGCATGCAGAATGGAATGTTCTTTTTCTAGATTTGTGTTGTCATCATACTGTTATCGTACTATAGTTTTCTAGATTTTGAAAATGTGCATTCCAAGCATGGAATGCCTGAAGGGGGTAAGCCAGCATGAGTTTGGTACAATTAACATTGTTCCATGGGTCAAAATGCATCAAATTCAAGGGACAAATCGAAGAATCGTCATCTTACCGATACAGAAATACACTTCCTTATCTCTGGATAAAAACAGAACACAACCAGGTACAGGGCACAGAGTTACAGCAGGAATTTCAAATCATACATCTCTGAATAAAGTAAAAAACATCTTCATGTGTTTATACTGCACATTTTGTATACATATACATTGTAAATGCAATATAGGCCTACATAGATCATGATGGTCTATAAATCAATGAAATCTCAGCAATAAGCTGAGCTGACTATTTACATCAAGCAATAAACTCTTAGCTAAAGATCATAGCATCGAATCTTACTGCTGAAAAATATTTGAACACAAAATAGTTCTCTTACAATAAATAATTAAAGATTTAAAGTTTAACAAAATCATACATCTTATTACTAGACACATTTTTTTTACATTTTACAGTGCAGTGATTCTGATCGTCACAATGCTGAGTAACCAAAAAACAAAGCACATATTAACTCGCATAGTTTAAAAAAAAAAAAAAGTGTTGCTTTAGTAGCAGGGGTAACATGTTGCCACAACTTTTAACCCAGCACTTTAAGTAGTCCCTTTTGTGCTATGAGGGAATCTTAATAGAAACCATTTAACAAATAATTACATTTAACCATCCTTGAAGATATTAAATTAAAATGAATACAAAAAAAAACAAACAGATGATGACCAGCTACATCTGCTGTAAACCCAGATGGCCATGATTCAGAAGTAAAATTGGAAAGTTTCTGTAATATCATTCTAAAATCTTACAAAAAATCATTGTAAACACGCTTTTTAATGCAATGTGCTTTTAATTATTGGTACATATTTATGATGCGTGCTATATGAAATATTGACAGAGCCCCTCCTTAATTACCATAAAATGACACTCACTGCCACGGCACATATAAGTTTGTTGAAAACCCTTGTCAAAATTTTAAAAAAAAGACACAAAAAAAAGGACTGTCAATCCTGAGTAATCGTGTGACAACCATAGCATGCTACCTCTATTGTCATTGTAAATGTAGCCAATGATGGATTTAATGCACAGCATGAATATCAGAGACAGAAGTATCTATATATATAGTGGGGTTTCAGTGAGTTACAGGAAAATAATTTCATTCAGGCTTTCTGTGACGTCATAAATTACGAGACCAAAGGTCGGGTAATTTATAAACTGTCACAGAAACCCGAGATGGAATTGTTTTCCTGTAACTCGCTGAAGAGGCCCATCTATTATTTTTTTATAATACATGGATACCCTTGTGATGCTAATATTAAAGAAGATGAGGTTCAGCAGTACAGTTTGGGTTTTATTTATTTATTTATTTTTGAATATTGTTTTTCAGTGCTGTACAGTTGTTCTATGTCATTATCCGTTTAGTTTCTCTGAGAAGCGAATGTACCAGCTTTACTTTTTTTTTTTTTTTTAAAGCGTATTCTCATTTTGTTGATCATTAATGAACATTTCTGTCCTGTGGGTGTTGTCGAGTGATTGAAAACGAGACATTTTGTGTTTTGAATTGAAAGTGGCCTCGAGGAGTCGAATGGGTCAAAGTTCAACTATATTTTCCTCTGGAGGTACTATCCCTTTTTTCGAATGGCTCAGGATGCAAATACAGCCTTCATCCATATATATATATATATATATATATATATATATATATATATATATTTGTGATAAAGACAGAGATGCTGGAAGCATATTTAAATTTCCAAATATTCAATATAAAAGTAAGATGACCTACACACTGGATCTAAACCAATTTGTATCTTAGTCAACTTTTAGTGTTGTTGCTTACAGGCAATGTTTTCAGAACAATACCCAGGTGTTGCCATCCGATACAAAAAACACAGTAGCAGCTCAGAAATTTCTGTTAAAAAACAAAAATTCAGAAATAAATTATGTTTACAGTTACCCATCCTCACACAGCCCTCAGAAACTGAGAATTTCTTGCTGCAGTGCAGGTAGGATGTTAAAAGTTACCCAACAGGTACCCTGTGATTTTAATCACAGGAAAATAATAAAATTCCACTATGCAAAATTCTGGTGGTGTGAGCATTACTCATTAACATCCACAGGAAAAAAACATTTTATCTATATTAACAGAGCTGGGTTCACAAACAGTATAGCCCTGGCTGTGATACAAACGCTCAATCAATGTGTGAATACCACTGGGTGGTCAGATGAAGATCTGTGGCTTTAAAAGTACACCCAAATTTCAAATGAAGGCAGACATTTTGTTCAGGTGGGTTAACAATGGGAATTTATCATCAGTTTGCATTTCATATTAAAAACACACACCATAAAAAAGTTGTATTTATTTACTCGCCTCCATCATAAAATCAATATATACAGTAAAAGAAACCAGTCATCAACAAATCCAAACTCAAAAAAATAAAAATAGAATAAAAATCACTAAAATATCATATTTTTAATTCACTTTGAATAGGAGGCTGTGTGGTCCAGTGGTTAAAGAAAAGGGCTTGTAACCAGGAGGTGCCTGGTTCAAATCCCACCTCAGCCACTGACTCATTGTGTGACTCTGAGCAAGTCACTTAACCTCCTTGTGCTCCGTCTTTCGGGTGAGACGTAGTTGTAAGTGACTCTGCAGCTGATGCATAGCTCACACACCCTAGTCTCTGTAAGTCGCCTCGGATAAAGGCGTCTGCTAAATAAACAAATAATAATAATAAAAATGTTTCTCATTATCTTTTAACATAGTCTAATTCCATCACTGGAACATAACTGTTTCAGATAAGGGGGTCAAAACTGCATTTGTTTGAAGTTCAGCCGTATCTAACAATTCCGCTAAATACTTAGCATAATAGAGATTTTTTTTTTAAAATAAATTAACTTTGCAAATTCGTTTTAAACCTGTATGGCACTAATAATTATTACTTCAGTTTTATTCACTGAAATAAAAATTCACGACCTCTTAAATGATTTTCAGCCAGTAAACTTTTTTTTTTATTAGCACCAACACATCCTGAAATACTCTGCTGTTCAAGTCTAGTGTATTGTTTGGATTGGATTGGATTGCTTCTAGTTCCTGTACCTTCTGCCTACAGAGAGAATCTCTCAATTATGACAACAAAGCAAGATTCTCACCGTTATTCCTTTTAGCCTTTTGGATTAAAGGGATACATTGAGCATCTTCAGAATAAATGGTTGTGTGAATCTCAAAAAAATAGAATCTGTAAAAGAACCACTTGAGAGAGATCCAGAGAGAGAGAGAGAGAGAAACTCAGAAGCCCTGCTCATTTTCCCCCAGGCAGTCTGGTCAAACTGGCATCCTTCCCATTAGTTCTTTTGAGCCCTTTCAAAGTGGCTCTGGGTGAACAAGCACTCCGATTGTCAGTGTAAATGGCAGCTTTCCTGTGCCCTTGCATCCACTTATGTCAATGTGCTACTGGTGTCTGCAAGTCCCCCATGCCCCTGGTGGGACCATTAGAATCGCTTGTCCTCGAGTGGTGTGCCTATGACCAGTTCCTTGTTCCCAAAATCCCAGTATGCTGTCATGTGAAACGCCATGTTGGACAGAACCACCAGGTACTCCAGGAATGCGAACACTGTGTACACTGGGGAAGAGGGTAGAGAGTCAGTGAAGTAAAGCTGGAGCAGGAGGAAACATGGACTTAAATGTATGAGACAAGTTCACCAGTAACATTTGTCAAAAGGGGATTGTAATATAACAATTAAAGGAAACAAGTATTTCTCCTTTTTTCAACATGGGCTTCTAAAAGTGACATCATTTATTATTAACAAATAACTACATGCCCACTACTCACCCCCTGGTTCGCAGTAGGCGTTATGCCGAACAAAAACACACAGGGCAAAGATGAAGGTCACCAGGTTGAAGATGAAGATGCGATGCTTCCAGAGATAGGAAGTCAGTTCCTAGAATATGCAAAGAGAAGAATGAATCGTGAAATTACACTTACATTAGTCCGATATAGAAAACTACATTTATCGTATTACAAAACTGACAAATTCTACTGGTTACCCAATTAAAATACTTTTGTCAGTTTTCACATTTTTACTGCAACAGTTGCAAATACACTCACTGGCCAAAAATATTTATATTATATATATATATATATATATATATATATATATATATATATATATATATATATATATATATATATATATATATATATATATATATATATATATACACACAGTACTGTGCAAAAGTTTTAGGCAGGTGTGAAAAAATGCTGTAAAGTAAGAATGCTTTCAAAAATATACATGTTAATAGATTATATTTATCAATTAACTAAATGCAAAGTGAGTGAACAGAAGAAAAATCTAAATCAAATCCATATTTGGTGTGACAACCCTTTGCCTTCAAAACAGCAACAATTCTTCTAGGTACACTTGCACAAAGTCAGGGATTTTGTAGGCGTATAGTCAGGTGTATGATTAAACAATTATACCAAACAGGTGCTAATGATCATCAATTCAATATGTAGGTTGAAACACAACCATTAACTGAAACAGAAACAGCTGTGTAGGAGGAATAAAACTGGGTGAGGAACAGCCAAACTCAACTAACAAGATGAGGTTGCTGAAGACAGTTTACTGTCAAAAGTCATACACCATGGCAAGACTGAGCACAGCAACAAGACACAAGGTAGTTATACTGCATCAGCAAGGTCTCTCCCAGGCAGAAATTTCAAGGCAGACAGGGGTTTCCAGATGTGCTGTCCAAGCTCTTTTGAAGAAGCACAAAGAAATGGGCAACGTTGAGGACCGTAGGCGCAGTGGTCGGCCAAGGAAACTTACTGCAGCAGATGAAAGACACATCATGCTTACTTCCCGCCATGTCGGAAGATGTCCAGCAGTGCCATCAGCTCAGAACTGGCAGAAAACAGTGGGACCCTGGTACACCCATCTACTGTCGGAGAAGTCTGGTCAGAAGTGGCCTTCATGGAAGACTTGCGGCCAAAAAGCCATACCTCCAACATGGAAACAAGGCCAAGCGACTCAACTATGCACAAAAACACAGGAACAGGGGTGCAGAAAAATGGCAGCAGGTGCTCTGGACTGATGAGTCAAAATTTGAAATATTTGGCTGTAGCAGAAGGCAGTTTGTTAGCGAAGGGCTGGAGAGCGGTACACGAAGGCAACAGTCTGCAGGCAACAGTGAAGCATGGTGGAGGTTCCTTGCAAGTTTGGGGCTGCATTTCTGCAAATGGAGTTGGGGATTTGGTCAGAATTAATGGTCTCCTCAATGCTGAGAAGTACAGGCAGATACTTATCCATCATGCAATACCATCAGGGAGGCATCTGATTGGCCCAAATTTATTCTGCAGCATGACAACAACCCCAAACATACAGCCAAAGTCATTAAGAACTATCTTCAGCGTAAAGAAGAACAAAGAGTCCTGGGCGTGATGGTATGGCCCCACAGAGCCCTGATCTCAACATCATCGAGTCTGTCTGGGATTACATGAAGAGAGAGAAGCAACTGAGGCTGCCTAAATCCACAGAAGAACTGTGGTTAGTTCTCCAAGATGTTTGGGCCAACCTACCTGCCGAGTTCCTTCAAAAACTGTGTGCAAGTGTACCTAGAAGAATTGATGCTTGATGCTGTTTTGAAGGCAAAGGGTGGTCACACCAAATATGGATTTGATTTAGATTTTCTTCTGTTCACTCACTTTGCATTTAGTTAATTGATAAATATAATCTATTAACATGTCTATTTTGAAAGCATTCTTACTTTACTGCATTTTTCACACCTGCCTAAAACTTTTGCACAGTACTGTATATATATATATATATTGAAGGAGCTCGGCAGGTAGGTTGGCCCAAACATCTTGGAGAACTAACCACAGTTCTTCTGTGGATTTAGGCAGCCTCAGTTGCTTCTCTCTCTTCATGTAATCCCAGACAGACTCGGTGATGTTGAGATCAGGGCTATGTGGGAGCCATACCATCACTTCCAGGACTCCTTGTTCTTCTTTACGCTGAAGATTGTTCTTAATGACTTTTGCTGTATGTTTGGGGTCGTTGTCATGCTGCAGAATAAATTTGGGGCCAATCAGATGCCTCCCTGATGGTATTGCATGATGGATAAGTATCTGCCTGTACTTCTCAGCATTGAGGAGTCCATTAATTCTGACCAAATCCCCAACTCCATTTGCAGAAATGCAGCCCCAGACTTGCAAGGAACCTCCACCATGCTTCACTGTTGTCTGCAGACACTCGTTCGTGTACACTCTCCAGCCCTTGGCGAACAAACTGCCTTCTGCTACAGCCAAATATTTCAAATTTTGACTCATCAGTCCAGAGCACCTGCTGCCATTTTTCTGCACCCCAGTTCCTGTGTTTTCGTGCATAGTTGAGTCGCTTGGCCTTGTTTTCACGTCGGAGGTATGGCTTTTGGCGCAAGTCTTCCATGAAGGCCACTTCTGACCAGACTTCTCGGACAGTAGATGGGTGTACCAGGGTCCCACTGTTTTCTGCCAGTTCTGAGCTGATGGCACTGCTGGACATCTTCCGATTCGAAGGGAAGTAAGCATGATGTGTCTTTCATCTGCTGCAGTAAGTTTCTTGGCCGACCACTCGTCTCACGGTCCTCAAGCGTTGCCCATTTCTTTGTGCTTCTTCAAAAGAGCTTGGACAGCACATCTGGAAACCCCTGTCTGCCTTGAAATTTCTGCCTGGGAGAGACCTTGCTGATGCAGTATAACTACCTTGTGTCTTGTTGCTGTGCTCAGTCTTGCCATGGTGTATGACTTTTGACAGTAAACTGTCTTCAGCAACCTCACCTTGTTAGCTGAGTTTGGCTGTTCCTCACCCAGTTTTATTCCTCCTACACAGCTGTTTCTGTTTCAGTTAATGATTGTGTTTCAACCTACATATTGAATTGATGATCATTAGCACCTGTTTGGTATAATTGTTTAATCACACACCTGACTATATGCCTACAAAATCCCTGACTTTGTGCAAGTGTACCTAGAAGAATTGATGCTGTTTTGAAGGCAAAGGGTGGTCACACCAAATATGGATTTGATTTAGATTTTTCTTCTGTTCACTCACTTTGCATTTAGTTAATTGATAAATATAATCTATTAACATGTCTATTTTTGAAAGCATTCTTACTTTACAGCATTTTTCACACCTGCCTAAAACTTTTGCACAGTACTGTATATATATATATATATATATATATATATATATATATATAAATAAACAACTAAATAAATAAATAAAACCATATTTAGGTAATTAATTCAGGAGAATGACAATGGGTTCCCAAGCTGGCTGGCTCATCCCGAAATGCTGAGGCTATCAGATGTGGTCATGGAAACAGTCTCCAGATGTTCCTGGAATGGCAGCGTTTGCAGAATAGCACCACAGGAAAAGCATCATTCTGAAAGCAAGTGAGGTAAGGACGGATCTAGCCTAGATGTGTTCAACATATTGCGACAAGCAACAGACGTGCTAAAGTGGCTCAGATCACAGAAATCTGAAACACTGGACAAGACAGTGTTTCTACTTGAACATACTGTGTGCCTATTCTCTTACCTCTCATCAACTCTGAAGGCCTGTGTTTGAACAAGTTTTGTGAACATTTACCACATTTTCATTTGTAGGTGTAAGTAATGCAAGTAACACTACACTCACACTGCGCCTTCTCTACTGCTTTTACGGTACAACTAAAGTCTGCGGCTTTGAAAAGTACACCAATGCAATTAAAATAAATAATATACCAGCTATATAAATAGAGACACATACATATTCTATATATATACATCGCATAATGTACAACAGCCACATTCTAACACTCCCCTAAGCCCCAAAGGCAAAACTGCTAAGTATTAAAAGCAACGAATACAAAAAAGGAGCCAGTCACGTTCTTATATATAGTAATGTAATACAAACCTACAAATCAATAAAGGTCTCCCATACATCCTTCATTTTTAACATAACACATTTGCAACAGTCTTTTGCAATAAAAATACTTTTGCACCTTTTCCATCTCGATGCCAACATTACTACTAAGATTTTTACACTGTCTAATCTATTTAGATTTTTGCTGCACTTTCAAGATCAGAAATAGAAAGCAGAATTCTGTACAGTACAGTCTTGGCATCTAACAGGCGAAAGTCAAGGCAGATGGGGAAAGACATGTACTTGTCACTTTCTAATTTGCTTTTTTTAAATTTTTATTTCAATCCATACCAATTACTTCTTCAAAATCAGACCAGAAAGCGCATGATCTGAGATGCTTTGCAGTCAAGGTCCCAGGGTGTCAATGAAACAGCAAGGGACAGGCCTACCTGGTATGCAGTACATGTGAAATGTTGAGTGTGGGCAGACTCTGCTTATAAGCCACTATATACTGCAATTACGTGCAATTGCAATTTGGGCTGATGATAATATGCAGAGTGCATCAGCTGGCTGCAAGAAGATGGGTTTCAGTTCTGCAAGCTGCTAGGCCAGTACAGGAAATGCGTCTGTCTTTGTGATTTAGGGTCCAGCTCTGTGAATATAAATACAGTTTGTGGCTTCCTTAAACTCGCTACTGTAACAACCTCCTTTACACCCCCTCCCCCAATCTGAACACCCAGAGCCGAGCCAGTCCAGAACTTTGAACAGGGGTTCAGCAAGTTGCAGCGACAGAAGGAGGAATGATGTTCTTATGTTAGAATTATGTTAGCGATGAAGTCCCTTGTAGAAAACTATATTCTTTGGGATATACACTGCAGAGTGGTTATCTTGAATCTAAGCTGGACAAGTGACTTGCAATACCTCTCTTTTCAGCGGTTACAGAATGTCAGCTGGTAAGCTCTTAGTCCTCGACTCTAACCAGTAGGCCACACTGGTTGCTGCTGCAGGCTTTTAAAAGTATGAATGGGGTGGAGATGCTGGAGGCAATTCTTACATCTGAAAGCGCATTACAAGCAAATCACTTTCCCCATCGCTAATACAAGTTAGCAACTCAGCAAATAAAACAGGTGGTCCTTTCAAGAAGAAGAATTAAAAAAAACAAAACACATTTCTTTCTTTAGAAAAAAAAACTGTACTTTTTAAACAATGGCCAACTGCCTCGCTTACTAAAACAGGAAATCTCTTTTTTCCCCTCCTCATTTTTGCAAAATGTACTGTGTTGCTTAAGTCGTTGCAACACTGAGCAGCTTTTTTTGCAAATGCGGAAAGACTCAAGCTTAGCAAGCACTTGTTATCTCATCATATATATATATATATATATATATATATTATACACACACAGGTATATATGGGGAGTGGATGTGACTGTAAAAGACAAATTCACTATATTACACTGTATATATTACTTGTATACAGTCAGCGCCACTTAAAATCAGGGCACTGGTAAAACAGGATTTCTGCTTTAATGGGAAGAACTCTGGGAGACTGTTCTTCCCAATGCTATTTATGTTGTTTAATTGGGATACAGTATTTTCCAATGATGAACAGAGATCGCTTTTCAGAGCAAGACAGGTTCACGTAGCACAGTGACTACGTGATTACGCTGTGACCTGCTTAAATTGGGTAAACCAGTAGTTTTTGCCTCACTTGTCATTTGCGAGTTGTCGTCATGACCGACAAGTGAAAACGAGTCGATTTCATTTTGTTTAGGAATAAAAAACAATTGATTCAGTATTTCAAATTATGCATTTAGCTTATTCATAACGTGATGTGATTTCATTCTTTTCATTTAGAAATTTAAAAAACAGTAAAATATACTTCTTTCTTGTGCATGTCGTAATTTATGAATAGAAGTGCGATTAAGGTCCTCTCAAATGCCTCTCGTTTAATCGGGACAGCCGCTTATTCAGGATATTTTTACATCTCCGAGGAGTCCCGATAAAGCGACAGCGACTGCAGAAGTAAAACCGAACATAATATAATGTGAAATTTAAAAGACGAACTGGATATTTTGTCCCTTTCAAAAGTAGTTATATTACTGTTAGTAGGCCCTTTATATGTATAAAAACAGCAGAGCAATGAAAACTTGACACAAGGAGGCCCAAATGATGGGAAACAAGATTATGGAACCACCACCATTATCATACGTCAGATAGAGGACACCTTTTATGTTTTGTTGCATTATGGGAATCATTAGTCACAGAGAATGTTTAGAGATACAGCATTTCCACATGGACTCATAACAGCTCTTGACAGATGGCATCCTTCAAAACAGTTTGTCATTGCAAAATGGCCAACTGACTTCATAATCAAATCAGCACAATACTGGACATGTGCCTGCATGTCAGCCGTAGGTATTGAAAGAACTGCTTTACTTTCTCATAGCAAAGGAACCATGACAAGTTCTCTTGTATATACTTACAAAGGTGCAATTATGTCCCCCGCCCCACTCCAGAAACGCAATTCATTTTGCGCACGTCATGGGGACAGTAATGTAGTAATCTTCTCCACAAAGTGGTAAGTGTTGGGAAGCAAACACAGATCTTTACTCAGATGAGCTGCAGATTTCCCAGACAGCAGGGGAAAGCCTTGCTCATTAGTGCCTAACTCTGCTATGTGGGCAACACTGAGGTCACACAGCTTTGCTTCACTCTCTGTCCAAATGCAATTCAACAATTTTGCTTCCTTTTTTTTCGGTTGTGCGTGTGATACACTTGTTAATATGTGGGTGGGTGTGTGCGTGCACTTTTATTTAGGAGTGTGGGTAACAACGTTTTTTTTTTTTAAAGCTCATTCATTTACATAGGGTGACAATGCTGATGAGCCAGGAACCTTGTTAAACATTCTTCACTAACAGCTACAAATAAATAACCATTAAAAAAATCTAATTTATCTCTAATATAAAAATGCACAGTACTGCTATTTAAAAAAAACAGTCTATACAGAACAATGGTTTTTGCAAACAAACAAAAAAGCAAGCAAATGAGTGTCTCTACTTCCTACAGACCTCCTTTCATCACTCTTGTATTTGGAAGGAAACAACATAGCAATGTTATCCATTAACTGTTACATTCCTATGTCAAGAAACATGTGCAATGCCACCTCCCCCAGTGAGACCACAGTGCCACCAACCATCCCCACACTGTTCCTCTCTTTCAAACTATATACCGTCACTACTGTCAGATTGAAAAAACTAAATCATGTTCTAAACTGAAAGCAAGAAGATTTTTTAAATGGTAAGATTACCTCAAATGTGTGCAAATAGCGGAGAACATATTTCTTGAGCTTTACGTTTGTTGTTAATCTCTAAAGCAGTGGTTCTCAATCTGTGGTCTGTGGACCACTGGTGGTCTGCCGGCTCCCTTCAGGTGGGCCATGGAAAGGTTACAGAATTGTGGAAAAGAAGCAGCAGCACAGTTTATAGATCCCATTGCAAACCCAAAACTTGAGACCTTAAACTCAGGAAGAAAATGCATACATGGAGAATATCTCCAAGTTAAAAAAAAAAAAAAGTCTAAACTCTCTATATCGTTTTTAAGTGTCAATGTATTCTTTACTAGGGAGTTTTTGTGTATTGCGCTCACGTGCACTCAACACAGCTTGTAAAGAAAGGGATAACACACGACAGGGCGTGCGTTGTGTTGCATACTGCTGTAGCTGGAGCCACGAAGCGAAGCAACACAACGCACAAGCCCTGGAGTGTTATCTTACTTATAAAACCGTGCATTGTACAGTTATATAACTGCACATTAAAAAAATCCTCAACAGCCAATCAGCATCCAAACATTCTGTTTTATAAATAAAGATTACAGCTAGAGATTCGTAGCTCTGACTGTGCTGGCACCTCATGGATGCATTGTAATTTCACAGATTATTAATTCACATAAATACATTTCTGCTGTAATTATTAATTTAAAAATAAAACTATACATTCCCCGGTAAATTCGTGTTAATGAAAAGTAAACTAGAACCGTTCGAGTTTGAGAACCACCACTCTAGAGTTTGACATGTGTAATGTGATGGAGCACTGCCACCTACAGGCTGGATTCCTGTACTGTTCCAAAAACAGTAAAGTCTCTATTGATACATCTTTCTGGCAGGGTAAAGTCTCTATTGATACATCTTTCTGACAGGGGCACAATTGTCTGAAGCAGACAGGATGTCCACTACAAGGAACTTCATTCATCCTCTAAGTTAACTCACAGAAAAGCATTGATTTTTTTTTTTTTTAAATTTAGAGATTTGAAGTGTGATTGTATCACAGACAGTAGGAAATAGTGCCTAATAGAGATGCAACATTTAAATCGACGCATCGATTATTGATCATCTGTCCTTAAATTTCCAGGGCTTTGATTACATATTGGTGAATCGATGCATCACATTAGAGCCCAGATTGAAGTCTCCCATTGCCAGTTTGCATTCAAACATTGATAAAGGTAGCTGTGCTTATGTTAGTGCAAGCACATTGCTTGGAAACAAATGTTAGGCTTCTGGATTTGCATTGGACAAGTCATATCAGGATTTTATTTAAATGTTTTCTGCTTTAAACATTAAAATGAAACCAATTTTTAAAAAAGGAAGAATCGGACACGCAGATAATGTTTGGGGTAAAGGAAAGGGAGGACGGAAAAGCGATGTTTGGCAGTTTACTGGATTTCGTGTATATGGTAAATGCTTTTGACATAAAATGTTAACAGAATGTTAATAAGCAGATGAATTGTGTTAAAAAAACAGTATTGATGTTGTATTATTAATGTCTTAAAGGGACATATGGTAAGGGCGTACGCATATTCTTTTCAGTTGTTAATTTAACTCAAGTACTTTGAATTGTTTATTTCTCAAACGTGTTCTCATTTGAATAAGTTGTGTCTTACTGCTTAACTATTATGCACAGCAGAGTTTTCAGTTATAGGATCTTCTGATACAAATCCTAATGTTTGTTCTTGATATTGAAAAATAAAATGTTGATGCCTCAAATATTATCAATATGTGATAATTGATTAGGTGCCGATTGAAACACTAGTGCCACTAGATTGCACTGTTTTAGCGCCTTCTGTTTGAGCACTTTAAATAAGCACTATTGCGTTGTACATCATATCAAACTTCGAGTTACTTCTCTGTGCTGAACACATTTCCCACACAAACCTCAATGACAATTCATAAACAAGTATAAAGAACATATCTGATAATTAAAAAACTTACCAGAAAGAAGGGAAACCAGGATAGGACAAAAGGAGGGGAACATTTATAATTTATAGCATTAAATACAGTTAAGAGATCATAAATTCATAATTAATTACTATAACAGAACCTCTTCAGTACGGAAGGCACAATGACTTTTCCCCACTAAAGGTATTTCTGGTGACAAATTGTCAAGAGATGATACAGCAGAGACAAAGCTCTGACTTATTAGGTACGGCACAGGAAACATTAATCATACCTCCTGCTCTAAGCAATGTTTGCCTACCCGAGTTCTTAGGTTTATAACAGAGTTAATGAGGGCAAATTCTGTGAAAATGCTCCATTTGTCACAGAGAAGCCATCAATATCAGACTCTGTAGTGAATGGTCTATACCAAGGGTTCTCAAACTTTGTAATAGTGGGCCTCCCTTGGGTAAGAAAAAAAAAAAAATGTAATATGTAAAAGATGCCACACTTCTGCACACACACGCTCACTGACCAATAGAAAAGATTCTCATAGTAAAAGCATATCAAAGTGTAGTAAAGCACAGGGAAAGCATGGTACAGCATAGTTCTGCAGTAACAAGAATAGCAAGGTATGGTAAAGCATATTATTAATAATAAACAGGGCAAAACATGGTAAACGCATAGTACAAGCATGGGAAAACTACAAAAATGTAATGTTAAAATACTGCGGTAAACTTTTATAAGGGGAGGCTGAGGATCACTGCAGTTTCCAAGCCAAGTAACCCAGATTTAAAAATACTTGATCACATTTTCTCATGAAGTACCCGCTTCATGATGATGACCTCTGTTGCTGCAGGGGGCTGTAGCATTTCTCTCACCAGAAAACAATACTGAATATAAAATCCCCAAGTTAAATATTTCTCTGCACTGTACACTGCAGAACTGTGCCAGTGCAACTACCAACTGATTTGACAAGCCCACCCAGTTTGTGAAATGCAGAAATGTGGGAAACTGGTCATAAGTATACCAAAATATTACATAAACTGTAGACATATTACCAGAATGAATATAAGCAAATAGTAATAACAGACCATCTATATTCATTCAGAAAATACTGCAATTCCATTTCCCAATGCTTAGTGATTTATTAGTTATTTGATTGTTTTCTAGGAGAGAGGAGATAAACGTACAGTACACAATGAAGGAAGTACTTAAGGTGTAAGCATCGAAAATTGTATTTTTAAAATGTATTACAACATTTAAAATGTGAAGTTTTATTGTTTTCTGCAACTACATGTCTATGATGTATGTTGTATTATATTATTATTGCAGTATCATGTGAAAGTATTGTATATGTAAGTTCAAACACACATTAAAATCTTCAGTAATATTAAAAGAAACCAAATAAAGTTTAACATTTGTTTAGACAAAACTGAAGGCGACTTATGTATTACTGTTTTGGTTCCCCGGAGGGTTAACGCTTATGTTTCGTGCTGCTTGGCATCAGATCTGGCACAAAACAGAGATTTAGCCCAGCTGGTGACGTATTAGTCTCTGGTGCCTCTTTATTATCTGAATCTCTCTAAACTAAAAGCCTGTATGCTACAGCAGCACAGAGCTGCATCTTTAATATAATGAACAGTGGCAGGGACAGGCACTGCGCCTTTCCTTGAAGGGTCTGAGAACCTCTGGTCTATACACAGACGTTTGATCATCAAAAAGTCTTGGGACAGTAGTATGATATTGACATATTGATTGTAACATACATCATGTTCATGGAATGGCCCTGGAGTGTCCGGGTTCTATAGAAATAGTTTTTGTGCAGTTGTATTTGTTTGACCATATAAATCTCATTGAAACCCAATAACCAGTAATAATAAGTAGCCAACGATTGCAGATTTTGCACAGGGAAGATAACATTTGTGCCATCAATTTGGTTCGTACTGAAGAGGTCTGCCAGACGCAGATAAGGAATAAGAAGGAAAAGGGTGATTACTGTACCTCTGAACTTACTGTGTGTTTCTTAGCCAGTCGCCACAGCTTGCAGGTCAGATACATGTGGCACACAGCAGAACACATGAACAGGACGAAGGCATTTTTATGGACCACTGTAGAAACCAAGATTGATAGGTCACAATCTAGCAATTTAAATAAAAAGAGATGCTTTTTATCTAGGGCTGACAACCGTAGTTATAATGCAGTAGATAACATAAATACAGACAGGCACCTCCTTATATGCCCAGAGATTACATACTCTCACTAAAGTTTTCACTTCTCTATCCAAGCCCAATCAATACTACAGTCAACCCTCTTTATACCGCCAGGTAAGGGCCATGGGTAAAAACAGGCAATAAGCGAGAGTGGCGTTATAGTGAGGGGCAACAAAACAAACAAACGAAGAAAAAACACACACAACCTTCTATGTTTGCAATAACTTCAAAAGTTTTAATTTTGTAGTTATACAATTACAGTATCTCCAGGCCATTTTAATAAAAAATTAATCTTTTTTTAAAACTCCAGTACTAGTTCTCACCAGTAGGTATACTAGTGATGTTTTGTCATCTTTTCCCATCTGTATGAAACATACATGGTTACTTTTGAAGAAAAGTTTATACTAGGAGGCTGTGTGGTCCAGTGGTTAAAGAAACGGGCTTGTAACCAGGAGGTCCTCGGTTCAAATCCCACCTCAGCCACTGACTCATTGTGTGACCCTGAGCAAGTCACTTAACCTCCTTGTGCTCCGTCTTTCGGGTGAGACGTAATTGTAAGCGACTCTGCAGCTGATGCATAGTTCACACACCCTAGTCTCTGTAAGTCACCTTGGATAAAGGCGTCTGCTAAATAAACATATAATAATACTTTAAAAATAAATAAAAAAATAACTAATTTAGTTTCAAATCACCCAAACAATTCCATAAAAACAAAAGCGTACTTTTTTTCTTTCTTTTACTGTACTGTCATTTGAAGCCTGAACGATGCCATCTATTTATTTCACAAAGCAATTTAAGCTCAACAGCATTCTTTTTTAAGCAGTTTAAAAAAAAAAAAAAAAAACATTGAATATGTACCGGCAAATACTTTTTTTAAACGAAAAAGTAAAATAAAAAATTCTGCCGTTTACAAAACTGATGCTTTAGTGCAAAACGTGCACATAAACAAACAAACCTCTTACCATACTTTTTTTTTTTTTTTAACATTTACTGCGGTTTATGAAAGTCACTTTTTTTAGACTGCGTCAAGCCTTTTTCAGGTTAAACAAATTGACCTTATCCATTAGA
The DNA here is from genome assembly GCA_030684275.1 of Acipenser oxyrinchus oxyrinchus. Classification (NCBI taxonomy): domain Eukaryota; kingdom Metazoa; phylum Chordata; class Actinopteri; order Acipenseriformes; family Acipenseridae; genus Acipenser; species Acipenser oxyrinchus. The sequence continues at coordinate 41,821 of JAGXEW010000484.1, forward strand.
ATGTCTCCAACTGTCTTTCGATTAACAGTATATGCCTCACTTAGGCGAGAAAACATTTGCAATGTCTTGCTTTATTATTTTGAGATGCATACATGCAGATTTTTTTTCTTTTGCTCTGGTGTTAAATGTAGAATTCGACTTCGCCATTTTGTACTTTCTGTTTTGCTTTGAGAGCGGGAGTGTAGATGACATTGGTGTGAACGGTCATTTAACAACGAATTAGGATAGCGAGTCAAAGGTTAACTGCATAACTTTGTTTTAATTGACCATGATTATTTCGCTGGCGCTACAATGAGGGAAACTACAATGCTTATTTACGTTTGCTTGGCTTGGGAAGTTGGCGGGTGACGGACAGCGGGGTGGCCGAACTAGCACTGTTTTTATATTGGTGACATTTGTTCAGAGAGAATAGCTGGCGGTATGCAAGGGTGGGCAGTATAATGCGGGACAACTGTAATTTAAATCTTCCTTCAATGTATTTTAAAACATTCTTAAGGTCATTATTTGCATTATTTTGGAAAAAAATTGTTGTCTTGTTGTCCAAGGGTCAAAACGCTACAAAAATCTACTTGCCCCTCCCCCGTCGCACAAAAAAAATAGAATATAATTTGTAGGATTTTGGTTTTATTTAACAGTGAACACAATCAATCAATGAACCCCCTTTTACACACACACCCGACCCATGTGGTCCTGGGACCCTCACGGGTCGGGTGCTTTTACAGTGGCAATATACCTGACCCGAACCGACCCCTACCCTGAAACTCCAGCCCGATAACACATCTGAATCTGGCTCGGGGCCGAAGCAGGCCGTGGGCGGGGTTATCTTGACTGTTGCATCTGTAACCTTATTGCTTTTGCCTTTATATGTTTTAAGTTTCTTTTTTCAGTGTATTCTGTCGTTGATGTTGTCTTTTCACAGGTTAACAACGGTTAAACTAAAGTATTACGGATTTGTACACTCCATACATAAACAGTTTGTAATTATTTGACGAGCGAATCAATGTTTTGATTTAACTTGGGCCCTTCTGTTAAGTATTAAACAGAAATAATGAAACTCCTTTAACTTACGTTAGATAAGACATATGGCACCACATTTAATTTCAATGTTCAAAAATCACAACACCGAAAAAAAAAAAAATAATAGTTAAAAAAAACAGATACCGGGTGCCTTTTGTGAAATGGATATCCTGTTTACGTAACTCTTTTTCTTTACATTTTGATGAACTTGAACTTCTCCAAAGAAAATATTACCGAAATCGCTATAAACTTATTAAAACACACAGTTCTCTGGCTGCACTTCTGTTTTAATAAATCGTCATCATTAGTCAATGCATCACCACAGGCTACACACTGAGGACGAGGTTCACCTGCAGTGCCAACAAAGGAAAAATCCAATTTGCAAGTAACTTTTCATATTTCCAAACGTTTCGTTTTTTTGGCGCTGATGCAGCTGCACAATTCCTCTGTCTTTTTCATGCAACACCAACCGATCCATTTTATTTATTGAACAAGGGTACAATGCATAGGGAACAAAACTGGCCTGTGATGGGTCTCTGCTTTAATAAGTCGCCCCCATTTTACGTGTGTAAAATATTACTTACAATTTTTATTATTATTACTAGAACGTTCACCGCACCCCCCTATAAAGTTTGGTTGAGACCTGCTGCTCTCAGGCTGCGAGGCGGTGTGGTCCAGTGGTTAAAGAAAAGGGCTTGTAACCAGGAGGTCCCCGGTTCAAATCCCACCTCAGCCACTGACTCAGTGTGACCCTGAGCAATTCACTTAACCTCCTTGTGTTCTGTCTTTCGGGTGAGATGTAGTTGTAAGTGGCAGCTAATGCATAGTTCACACACTCTTGTCTCTGTAAGTCACCTTGGATAAAGATGTCTGCCTCATTTGCTTACCTAATGACATCTAGATCTTCAATACCACTTACCCATTTTTCATACTACATATCCATTACCATTTCTTATTCTATACTGTTTTACATACTGTTGATATGTCGCACTGTTAGCTCTAATTTACAGCTGTGGTAATGCTGACATACTTGTTACTTGTTGATGTGTAAACCGAAAGGGAAGTCAGCAAAGGTAAACTATGCCTATTTCCTGTGTTATGTAACAGAACACATCTGTCTGCAGTGGAAACTAGCGGTTCATCAGATTTCACCTCAACACTACAACATTAAATCTAAGCGTTAAAAGCGATGGCATGTTTGCCTCTACAATTGAGTAAGTCAGTTAGCACTCACGGTAATTCTCATTGGAGGACACATAGGTGAGTATCATCAGCCCCAGGTTTTCCAAGATACTCAGCAGCAGGTTGAGGTGGCACAGTGGCTGGTAGTAGCGATGTGTGGCAGAGAGAATGCGGTAGTGATTCCAGTAGGCCACTGCCACTAAGAACCTGGGTGCAGAGTGCAGGCCGATACAGAAACGCCAGATGTAGCGCTGGGGCGTCTCCCCGCCGATGGCAGCGCTAATAGAGGGGAGGTAGTTTGAGACCTATCCAAACAGAGGGACGCGATTTACAGAAACACACTGCTTGGATATCATTTCATACTCTCATCACATTGCAGTTTGACCCAAATCAGCTTTTGCAGTAAGCTGAATTTACGAAAGCAATGGGTGTCTGAAATCAAACCCCGAGAAACAAAGAAAGACGAGAAAAACCTGACATAGCGTTAGGACGTGACTGCATCGTGTGTGTAAGCTTTGTATAAATCATTATTTATTCACCATAGGAAATCTTTAATGATTTAGGATTGCCTTTTCTTTTAATTTGTGTTTCTAAACTCAACCAATACAGAGATGCACCAGGCGGCAGGTGCTTGACATCTTACAATGGTGATCAGCTAAGGCAGTGAAGAATCTTTGTGTCTCAATACTCATACAAAATCCACCATATAAACAGAAACCTGATTATTAAAATGCCTTTCTGCTAGACTTTTAGCTACCATGGTACAGACTTAAGCATGCTTCAGCTTGGAAGTCTGAACTCCAACAGGTCAGCATAAGTTACAAGCAATCAAGTCTCTACCTTAGCTTTCTGCTGAATGCAACATTTGGGGTGCTGGGTTTCAGACTATGAATATCTATGCGTACTCACCCCACAGTGTGTGGCAGTGGTCTCCTTGAAATGGAAGAGCAGAGAGATAATGACACAGGACACAAACCCCAAGAGAGGGCAGCAGACAGTGATGACAGCGAAGGAGGTGAACCGCAGCCGGAACAGAGTGGGGTCCCGGTCCAGGGGCAGGGGAATCTGGAGCATCCTAGGGGGTACGAGACCATGCGCATCTTTTATTCTCTGGAATCTGTACCAGAGACACTCTAAATACAAGTCTTGGGGAACAGAATATCTGAAATACATTATTACTTGGGATGACACATACAGCAGATCACTGAGCCCTCAACCATGCTAAAGACGTCTATTTAACAGTTCATCCACTTTTCAGCAACTAAAAATGCATTTCGGTACTAGGTCTTAAAATCTATTAGCGCTATAACTGATCATGCTTTTTTCTTTGTTTATATACATGAACTCAGTATATACAGATTGTAGATAAAACATTAAGAATAACAATTGCAGGCAATTTGCAGCTAGTGACTATGAACTGCAGGACATCAAGTGATGGTGTACCAGGAGGTTGCGGTATATTTTACTTCTGTAGTGTCTTTGCAAAACCTGTACATTCCGAATTAAAGTAAAATTCAATCAAAGGTCTAAAATGTCTTAACAGACGAAACGGGAGCATTTTCTTTATCGTAAATACTAGTAACGAGTGAAAAAATTATCCATCTTTAACATAGCCTTGTTTAGGTTGGGAACATAATCCTTGATTTTATTGTGTGCAATTTGTTTGCTGATAATTGAAAGAACAAGCAACACAATGTTGCACTTGTCATACTTGAACGCTTTTGTTTCGATTAAGTATCTTTATGTAAACTATTGCAGATGTTTGTTAACATACACATTATTAACATTCCAAATGTTTACCCACCAGCTTAATCCAGTATTTAACACAAATGGAACCGTAAACCACTCTGTAAAAATATATGTGACTGCTGTTCTCTAACGCTAAGATCGCCATATTACAAAATTAACAAACTTGAAAAACAAAACACAAAACAAAAAAACTTATTAATGTGACGTGGTACCGAAACACCTTTGTATTTCGTGCAATTTACAGGACTATAATATTATAATTTACACTACAGTTCTATTGGTTACATTTTTAACTACATTAGTTTCATAAGCATTTGGTGATTTACAACGCTGGTCTACGCGGTTTTTACTTTGAAATTTAGTTTAATATATAGTTCCTTTCTTATCAAATGCAATTTTATTAAACGAACGCTAATTACTTGCGCTCCATTTATATAGTTCACATTTTAACAATTAAACTACACTACACTATCCCAAAATTATACCCAGTTCTGTATATAATCACGGGCCTTCCTCAACCATTCCAACCAGGCGCTGGATTTCATTACCTGCCCGGGTTGCTGAGCTGGAGAGGCGATTTAAACTGCAGGCGACAGCCGGACAAATGTAAGTGGGTATAGCATTTCTAAATAAATAAATAGTCCGCTAATCCCTTATTTAAAACGTAATGATTATATATACTAAAATATATATAAACCCGCTAACCCGACAGTTTGTCAATTTGGGAGCTTGCGGATTTACACAAAACTAAACCTTCCTCTAACATGGCTCATGCTAAACTGTACCGGTCTAATCAGTTTTAATCTGATACTAGTGTGTTTGTATTTTGCAAACCCGGAAGAAGCTGCCGCACTCAGACAGGTGGCTGTAGATTTAAAGGGACACGCACCTAATTGAGTCGGTCCTGAACATCAAAAAAGAGACACGCACCTAATTGTAACTGAGTCGGTCCTGAACAACAAAAAAGAATCTGCACAAAACACACACTTCAGTTTTTAGAAATTGAGGCAATTCATCCATTGACGTAACCTGATTGGCATTACCCTGTTAATACATTTAGCGTTCGCCAGCACTGATGAAAATGGGAGCTGGCTGTGCATGTTTTCAAATAATTTTAATAAAACACATCAGCAATGAAACCTGATTTAATCAGTCCCCCAAATGACAGTGGTATGGCACGTGTTTCTATTTCATTATATAAAAAAAAATGTGGTGCAGCGGCCGCTGAATTGTACTGCGTTGTGTTTTAATCCAGTCATTTGTCGTGCAATACAGATTTTGGATGTTTATTAATCGTGAAATGATTCACCCCTCAAGTGTCGTGAAATGACTCAGTGTTGGATTTCGTAGGCTGTGAGTCGTGACGACTGTGGGATTGCAATAATTGTTACTCAATCAGAAGGGGTGGTACTTTGATATTTTAACCAATTAAATTAAGTACTGTAAAAGAGCAACACCTATAAACCAATAAACGCATTTATTTTGGAATTTAACCCACCCTTTTTTCCCTAAACTTTCGGAAGGCCGTCTTGGGCGGGCCTAACGATTAAAATGTCTCCCTTCTCTATGACAGTTGACAGACAGCGAATTTAGCCAATCTCCTTTTGGCGCTTGACGGGTTGAATTGTTACGTAAGACGTTCTTCACGCCTCCCTGGCCTTGCTAAAGTAGGTTACGCACTTTCCTTCCTCGTTTAGCAGCGATAGAGAGCTTCTGTAATTTAAAAATATAGCTGTCGATACTGGGGAGATTGAACACATAAGGAATATATTTTCTTGCTGAACATCGTATGTGGAAGATATTTGATTATTTTTACTACGTTGAACCGGTAGGTTGATTATGAACGATTTAAAATTAATAGAAAAAAACGTCAACTGTAGTATTTAATTAAATTGGGAAATATAAATTGTTAGCAGTTTATCGAGCAAATAGAGAACTTAATTTATGTGTACATTTTAAAGGCGTTGTTTACAATACAGATAGAGTATATGTCTGACTAGTTATTTCTAGTAAAAGAGAGGTATTTCGAGCATGATTCACACGGTTTACTGCACGGGGCAGCATTTTACCTAAATCATGTACTTCTTATTTTAAAACAAAACCGAAAAACTATATATGTATATGTTTTCAAGCAATGATAAGTTAAAATAACAAAACTGTTCTATGAAAGTATCCGGGTTTCGTTCACTTATTCTGTAATCAAATCGATTCTGAACTGGCTTTAACCGGTTTATTCCAGCGTGACATAGTCTACCAGGTTGAAATATATTTTGAGCAATTTGAAGTATTTTCTAGATATGTTATGTGACTATTTTCTATTGTGGATCCGTGGAGTTGTTCGTTAGGATGTTTTGGGTGGTCAAGCCTAATCCCGCTAGGCCGCATATACCCTTTCTGGCGCCTCTTTTTCTAGACAGCAGTAAAGAAAAACAAATGTCCCCTTCTACAGAGTATCTTGTATAATGTATAAAGACTTCAAACAGCCGCCTCGAAGCAAAACTGATAGTATTTTCAAGGTGACGTCTTTTACGTTTTCGATATTGTCCAACAACACTAGCAACAGGGCATTTGCAAGATAATTTCTGCAGTGCTGGGCGCATGCATTCTGTACAGGGTCTGGTACAGGCAGCAATGTCTAAAACGGTTTCCTGCTCGTTTTCCAGTATATAACATTGCATTCTAGGTCTGGGCAGTGACGTTTACTAAACACGTTTCATGATAGTCTGACACATGACATGACAACAACATGCAGTGATTCCGTTTCTAGCAGGGTGATGCGCGTTAAAACTATTTTTTTCCACGATTAAACTATTTTGTGGGGCATTTTAGGTTTTGGATGTTTTTTAGGTAAAAACTAAATGTAGTAATCTATTTTTGGATTTTGTCTGTTAATCTAAAATTTTATATCTTAAAAAATGTTTTGTTACGTTTTAATCCACAGGGAAAGTCGAGTTTGGTTCCAAACTTTATTCCCCCTGTACAAGTAAACGTGTAAAGATCATTGTACATATTCTGGTGTCTGTGATACATTTTCACGATGTTGAATATATTCGTATTGCTAAAAGAATTGTTGGCCCATGTTAAATCATTTGCATTGCCAAGTCAGATCATGTGTGAAACTTCTATGGAACAGTTTTATAACTAAATTGCTCTGAATTTAAAATTGTAATGTAATGAAATCTAAATGTCGTTCTGGACATCTAAAGACCCTTTTGTTTACGTGCCATTCAATTCCACCTGTTTGACTGGAAGATAAAGACAAAACGCATAAATATATTGGCTTCATACCACATCCATAAGTCAAGTTTGATAATGGTACAATAAAAGTGAACTGTTTGACAGTTTTATTTGCAAAGCCTTGTCAGCACTGCATATGTTCTTATCTTGGAGACCATTTGTGGTATCTGCTCTAAATGAAAATTTTCAACTTAAACTCTTGGGTACCATTTCATACTCTCATCACATTGCAGTTTGACCTAAAGCAGCTTTTGCAAAACTCAGCATTTATGAAAGCAATGGGAGTCTGAAATCAAACCCTGAACAACAGATATGGTGGGGTGGGGATGGGACACGGGACACACAGCTATATGTACTGCATTATGTGTATGCTCTACACAACTTTTTTAGTGTAAGTTGAGTTTAAGAAAGTATGACTGTGGTGTGCAAGGCGAGTCATGCAGTTAATAGTTGCATGGTTGAATTACATTTACTTTTGCTCTGTAAAAATGGTGTCTGTCCAGTTCTCAATGTTACAGAAATCTTTAAACCTAACACATGACCAGGGAGCATGTGTTTTGCTGTGTCTTATTACAGAAACATCATTCTGTTGCTTAAGGTGTAGTTGTGTAGTCATTTTTGTGTCGGTCTGTAATACCAAGTTCCAGGAATAGTGATTGTAATACCTGTATAAATATGTTCTATGTGGCCTTTTACACATACATTCTTGGCTAGAATGGTTTAATTTAAAAAAAAAAAAACTTGCATGACTGTCCATTAAATTGTTTTATTTCTCTCTCCCCTTTTTTCTCTAGACGTATGCAGTCCTGATAGCCAGAGAAGATGTTTAACAAATCGTTTGGAACTCCTTTTGGGGAGGCACCGGGGATTTGGGACTGCATCTAATTTTGGACAGAGTAAGTCAGCATAGTTGATAAGATTCCAGACCATGTTTTGCAATCCACAAACATAACTACCTTAAATGCCACTGGAGCAGAGATTTGAGTGCAGTTACAGGTTGAGGCACACAGAATCTGTAAAAGTGTGTTCCCTTTTATGTTAAGTCACTGCTAGGTGGTGATGGAACAAGTTGTAAACGTGCTAGCTACATAACACCACAACAGCTTCACATACAAATGTAACTTTTAACCTGGCATCATTGCGCAAGATACAGTCCAGTACCTGTGGGCAGCAGTGTGGAGTAGTGGAATGGACTCTTGACCCGGAGGGTCATGGGTTCAATCCCAGGTGGAGGACACTGCTGCTGTACCCTTGAGCAAGGTACTTTACCTAGATTGCTCCAGTAAAACCCAACTGTATAAATGGGTAACTGTATGTAAAAATTGTGTGTAAAAAATAATGTAATTGTATGTAAAAATAATGTGGTATCTTGTAACAGTTGTAAGTAGCCCTGGATAAGGGGGTCTGCTAAGAAATAAATAACTCTATAGCTGAAGAGTATATGGGTGGTAGAATACAAGTATAAGAATATTTGGCTGTTCTTATAGTTTTGAAACAAGATTGCATTGCACACCACACATCTGTCATTTTTGAAGCTGCCACTTCAGCTTCAAAAGATTAAATTGTTTCTTGTAAAGTTTTTACAAGAAATAAGCCTTTTGTGGCTTTGAAGTTGTACATATTAGGCCATTTGATGAACTAAAACCTTTAACTACCTTTAAATATTGGTATGGTCTAATAAAAATGAACTCTTTTATTGTCACCTTTTTGTTTTGACCTTGCACCATATTTTTAGCACACCTTTCTAGTTTTTGTTCACTTTGTAAAGGATGTATGTTCTCAATACAGAAGCAATTAAGCATTTTTACATCCTGTCACAGATACTGGATTTGGAGCTACTGGTGGGTTTGGAGCCTCAGCATTTGGCTCTAGCACTACTGCGGCTGGAGTCTTCGGGACTAAACCAGGTTTGGAACCTTCGTTTAACTTCTGAACGTAAAAAAAATAAGTCTCTCCTTGGTTAAAGATGGTCCACATTTGTGTAAAACAGAAGCAGCCCACAATCATTGGGGGTGACTTTGTAGGAGACAATTAGTTAATAGGTTAGTCAGAATTGTGTTTGGTAGGATGTATGTTAAATAGATGATATTTAAACCTTTTTGCTGGAACATGTTTCGACCTACGGAAAGAGCATTTTTTAAATGTTTCTGGTTCTGTGATACCTCCACATGTGTAATAAAACTACATATGAATAAAATGTCTTGTAGTTCAGGTTGACAAATGTTTCCCCTAATATCTTGAATCTTTCTAATGACGCCCTGAGAACAAAAAGTGTTACATTTTAATTTTATTTAACCGAGTTGGTAAAGTACTTTCTAAGACACATGACTATAAATGTAAATCTGTAAGTTTAATTTAAAGTCTTGATAAATCTCTATTGTGATGTAAATATATGTATCGAAAACTAGCTCAAAACAGGCACGAGACAAAACAATTTCATAAAATATTGATGACAATATGCTACTGTTTTTTAGATGAAGGTCTTTAAGTAGGTGATTAAAGAAAGTGTGCGTAGAATATATATCTATATACCTATCAAAGTACAGTAAGTGACTAAATGAAGCTGGTTTTAGTTTAGCTAAGGCATGACGATTCGAGCTGCATGATCATGCTGCAAACTTCAAAATCTGATTTGGTTTGTGTATCTTAAGCAAAATTGGAATTTTAAAAGGTGAGCCTATCGAGTTCATCTTTTACATGTGAAATGACGACCATATTCAATGTGTGGTTCAGATCCAGAAGTATGTTTCTAATCACACTGTACTTTACTTTCTCAAAAGTGGTGACAGCAAACCCTCAACAAATCTACATTTCTGCTGGTAGAGGAGGTAAGCATGGCTTTTAAATAAACGTATGCAATCCCTTGTGATCTCAAGAGGAAAAACATTGTGGATGTGATCCACGGGTGGTGTGATCATGCAGCTCTGTTTTAAATCAAAGTTGGATAATGTTCAAGTCAAGTAGAGTAACTTTCAGGATGCAGGTGTATTTTTTATATAAGTAGTATTTTAATGGGTGGTTGCTTATTTGGAAACATGTTGGTAGTCTTTCTCTGCAGTGAAAGCTTCAGGAAATTGAAAGCTTTCTGGGATCAATGGGTCCTCCCAAGTTATTTCTGGTACTCTTAACTCTTGCTCTCAATGTATTGTTTCCAGGTGGTCTCTTTGGTTCAAGTACCTTCAGCCAGCCTGTAACGTCCTCCACCAGCACAGGGTTTGGATTTGGCACTCCAGGCGGCACCACCACCAGTCTTTTGGCAGCACCAACACAGGGGAGGCCTCTTCTCGCAGCAGAGCAATGCGTTCAGCCAGAGTAAGCCCACGGTTTCGGCAGTGAGTGTTTATTTTTATTTAGGCGATCCAGTGTCACTGGGCAACACTGCACCACAGTAAAAACTGTTTGAATAATTATTGATACTTATTTAGTTTTCTCTGTTTTACAGCATTTGGCACCAGCACCAGCAGTGGTGGGTTGTTTGGTACAACCAGCACGAACTCTAACCCCTTCGGAGGGACTTCTACATCTCTTTTTGGGGCCACAGGATTTGGTGCTACACAGACAACTGGAACTACATTAAAGTTCAATGTAGGAAGCTTAATTTTTCCTTTGCTTTACAGGGACAGTCTCCAATGTTTTAACACAGTAATGTAGTTGTGCTATATTCCCCTTTTAATGGAGAATGCTACAAAATGAGAAAGTAGCAAGATAAAACTGGTTTAAAATTGTGTCTGGTTGCTGTTGGGAAGTTGTTGGTTTAGCTATGTATATATCTAATCTTGCTGTTCTAGAACAATAATTATGTGTTCCTTTTGTGGATGTATTTGTCTGCAGGCACCCAGTGGAAATGATACAATGGTTAAGGGAGGAGTCACCACAAGCATAAACACCAAACATCAATGCATCACAGCCATGAAGGAGTATGAGAACAAGTCCCTGGAGGTCAGTCATGAAGACCTTTTATTGTTTCAAAGTTGTTGACTTACAAAGTCATCTTTTAAAATTCTCAGCTTCAGTGGGGCAACTCTGACATTATTTGTCCCCATAATATAATACAATACAATATCTCAACACAATGTTGGAAGAAGGGTAATAAGATTTTGGTAGGATTAGTACTTGAGGTCCCAAATCAAATATAATTTGCTACCTGTTTGCCATTTAATACTTTCGCATACCAAGTACTTTGTGAAGGGCTGCTAACTGACTCTGTGTGACTCGCAGGAGCTGCGTCTGGAGGATTACCAGGCTGGAAGGAAGGGTCCTCAGAACCCGATGGCAGGGGAACTGGTGTGCTTTTGGTACCCCCACAGCCACATCAAGTGCTGCCACTGGACTTTTGGGGCATCCACCACCAACAATGGCTTCTCTTTTGGCCAGAACAAAACAGGCTTTGGTGCCAGTAAGTAACATTGTTTAGTTTAAATAGAAACTTTTGTATGTATTGTACATGAAGTGATATAAAATGAACTGTTACAATGTAACAATTACTTGCTGTTCTGAAACACAGTAAATCGAGGAGTTTGAGTTTTCTGTTTTACTTTAATCTTCAGATATTGGTACATTAAATGTATTCTATAGCAGGCATAGATCGGTCTTTTACCAAATAGCCACGTGGCAACCTGTTAATGACCTCAGCAGTCACTTAGAGATGAAGTGTGTCCTATTGGTTTTAGATACTATTGAACTTGTTACTTGACTGATTTATCACAGGTGACCCCGCTAACTGAGTTGTAGTGTTTAACACAAGCTTTTATTTTTTCTTTTAATGCTTCAGGTACAGGTGGGTTTGGAACTAGCACTGGTAGCCTGTTTGGCCAGCCGCAGGCTGCACCAGGAACCAGCCTTTTCAACAAGTCCTTTGGGCAGCCTACAACCACCCCAAACACAGGATTTTCCTTTGGCAACACCAACACCATGGGCCAGGCCAACCCCAGCAGTATGGTAAGGAACTAAGCTGATTCCCGACCCCTTTCTGTATTGTGGGAGGCTGGGCTTATGATAAGGATGTCTACCTTGCTTGATTCCTGTAGTGAGTCTAGGTTAACTCATTCTTGGTGACAATCAGCATTCACAAATAGCACATGAGAGTGTTAGTATATTTTTGATGAGCAGAGTAATAAGTATTTAGGGTGCAAGTCAGTTATGGTCAGTTAGTGTTTTGTTGTGTGTGTTTTTTAACACTCTTTTGGCTGTTTTTCACTAAAACCGTAATGAAAGTTTAAAGCCCCCAATGTTGCTGTGGTCATTTGGAAGTGGCAAATCATGTCGGAGTAGATCGGTAGCTCGTGGTTTTCGAAATTAATTTGTTTAATTAGCATGTCTGCTTTAGAGCGACCTGAGATCAGATGTTTGGCAGCATTTTAAAATAGTTTCTGATGAGGAAACTGCAAAAATGAAACTTGTACTGGGGCACCCCCAGCCCCCAGAAAAACATCATAAAAATTCTGGTTTTAGTATGCTGTTTGGATATGACCTTATACGATATTCAATCAGTGTAACAAAGTCTTCGGAAAAACTAAACTCCTTTAAATGCATGCACAGTAAATTTAATGTGTGCTAAATCTTAAGCTGTAATAAAAACAAACCACCAATTTGAATCCGGTGCGTATTCGTTTTGGAACTGGGTAATAAGCACTGTATTCCTCAAATTACTGTCAAGTTGGTTTTGGATGAGGATGACAATGTCCACAGCATCTCTTTCACTTGTTTTGCCCCTTCAAAGGTTGGTACTAGCACCAGCATCTCTTAACAAACCATTTGAGTACCCAGAAAAGTAAACTGTTCTGGACTGATCAGAATACCCAGACTATGTATGAAGCTGCATTTATCTCTAGGGCTGTCTGAATCAATCAGGTAAGCCCTGGCATCACTTTGTTTTTGTTTACTATATTAAAATTGATGTTAATATGAATCGTATATATGACGGTTTACATGCAGCAAAGTGCACAATGAGCTCCTGAAAATGAAAAAGTCAGTATCCAGTTTGGTTTGGTTATATCTCTTACCGGTATCGTTGTTTGGACTTTGAAAATGTCTATTTTGGTTTGGGGAAAATCATAACCATTGCATTCCTTGTATTTAAACATTTCATAACCTTGCCTCATTAATGTGCCTAATTTGATGGTGTTCCTTAATGTTTCAAAACCCCTGGTATCGTTTTCAATACCCACTGAAGTGATGGCAGAGGTGTCGTGCGAAATCTGAATTGGACATGAATGCTAGTGAATGTCGTGATGGGTCCTACCCTTGTGTTCTTTTTGCTTTGAAGGGTTTGTTTGGAACCACGCCGGCCTCTCAGTCTGGAGGGCTGTTTGGGAGCTCGACCAATACCAGCACTGCGACCGCATTCGGGACCGCACGGGCTCTTTGGGCAAACCAATGTTGGTTTTGGCAGCTCCCTCGCAGGTCTGTCTTTGGCTCTAGACAGCCTATTAGAACAGTTGCTAAAACACCAAACTATTTTTCGTCCAGAACAACCTAACTGTGGGAGGGAGGTGGAGAGAAAGTGATTCATTATTATTGGTCATAATTGAGCTGAGGTGGGATTCAAAAGTCTACAGCTGTAAAACACTGTGCTGCCTAATTACAGCAGAAGAATAATGCTGCTTTCATATCCTCACACAGTGCACTATTAACTGAGCCCACAGTCCCCTCTTCTTTTTTGTGACTTGCAATAGGTTGCTTTCAGACATTTAGTTTGCTATTCCAAATCTGGGACTTGACCAAAACCTGGTTTTACCGTGTGTGGTTTGTTTTTAGTGCGAGCTTTGATTGTGAAAACATTGTTCTTTCGATTTGTTTAAAAACAGTGTGAAAGCAGCATAAGAGGTTCTGGGCTCCAGTTCTAGTTTGCTCACTTTGCCAAAACCCCTCCCTCGCACCCCTCCTCCACACCGCCTTGGACAAGTGGTATTTCATAAGACTTCTAATATTGATGTTTGAAAGGGAGAAAGGCTTTGTCCTGTAAGGGAGTTGTTCCAGATCTTCCTGCAAAATCAGTGTACATGGGTTACACCAAAATAAATAAATATTTTAAACACAAATATGTTGTGGATACCATTGTGTAAATTATCTGTCCATCACGAAGTGCATTTCTTTGCAATTTGAAGTCCGTTTCAAATGGGCAAGACAGCAGATAAAACAGTTTAGCTGACTCTTGGCCATTCTGGTGAACAGATTTCTACCTTAACTTCCCTAAAGGAATTTGAGTAAGCCACCGTAGAATGGTTCATATCTATGAAGGAAAATGTAAACGCATTTAAGGCCAATGATTTTCTGCACTGTGAGTATTAAATGTTTTGATGTCATGTCGGTGGACTGCAAATTACCCAAAATGCTACCATGAATACAGTTGATCAAAAATGATTTCAGTATGTTTTTCAGTATTGATTTGATTAACTAATACACATGGCAGGCGCTGCGCACCCTGTGTGCATTGGCAGTTAAATGAATAACACATTTTGAGAGACTGGTTATGTGACCCACACAGTAGTGCACTGAGGAAGACCAGAAATGGTAATTGGTTTAAAAAATATTTACAGTGTTTACTGATTGGCTGAACTGATTTAATATTGGGTGGGAGACTGAGCGCCCCTCGCACTCAAGTTTCTGACTGATGTAGCACAACGAGATCAAATCTTGAACCATCATGCTTACAAGTGGGGGAAGAAAAACTGAAGTTTGGCAGTACTTCTCTTATGATGCTAAAACAATTTGTAAAATAATGGTTGATGAAGAAAAGAATAAGGAATGTGGCTTAAACAGTGATTTCTAACCTTGTTTTTTTTTATTTGAATAATTTCAATGAAAAAGAACATGTGGCACTGCCTGAATTGTTGTAGTCACTGTATGTTAATTAAATGTTTAAAAACAAGCAGCTTAAGGTGTATTGTTTGTTACAATAATAACAATATGCAGTCTGTTTTTTCAAACGTTAAGTACAGTAGCTTCAGTATGCTTAGAGGACTAACAGTGGACTAAGTTGACACAAATTCTGTTATTGTGAAAAATCCTACACCTCGCATTGAAGGCGGCATTGCACCATATTGAGTGCTATATCTGGTGTTTGAACTCCTGTATGTCTGTCCAGCACCCTGTTAATGATTTGAGTCTTATTTTTTTCCACAGAGCCTCTTTGGTAACAAAACGGCTGGATTTGGCACCACTACTACCAGTGCATCATCTTTCGGTGCAGGTACTGGACTCTTTGGGAACAAGCCAGCCCTAACTCTGGGAACCAACACCAACACCTCCAGTTTTGGTATGTGTGGAAACTTCATCTTTGACTTACTGGAGCAACTGTGTTTCCTATTAAGATGGTGCCTCAATCTAGTAAAATTTCCGTTGTGTGATTTTAAGCTAGTGTGCCTTTTTTAAACTGGGATGGGTATGCATCACAAGGACAGAAGGTGTCTTGACCCAATGATCATATAGTGGGTAGGCTACCTCTTGCCTCTAATGTTGGACAGTATGGATAAATAGTTAGTCAAGTATAACCGCAGTGTTTGTCTTTGTTCTCGTCTCATATTGCTTACTAATATTCTCAACAGAATGGTGATTACAGTACTGCTAGTGGGCCTGTCCCCTTATCCTCCTTAGTGTGTTATACTAGCTGGTTTGAACTAAAACATGTATCTGATTTGGTTGTTTCATCTCTTTTGAAGGGTTTGGTGCAAATACAGCAGGCAGCAGTCTGTTTGGGAACAAGGCTGGTACAGGTGTACTGGGTACTGGACTGGGGACTGCCTTTGGAGCAAGTATGTTGAACACAAATGGGCTAGCAAAAAAAATAAAACACAAAACAAAAAACCCTAGAGTTTGACTTCCTACTTCCAGGTTTATTTACATTTTCTGGTGTTCTATTTTTAATTTTTCAAGACTACATTATTTTTTAACTGAAACCTTCAACCCGGTTGAGCGCTGCGACCGGGTGCAGACAGATGCGTGGTTTCACACTACGTGGGATTGTGACACGGGTAGCCAGAACCGGGTTGGCACCCAAGTAGGAGTGCCAGCGTGAAAGGGGCTTTAGTCTCTTGACTAGACTTGAGAACTGAAAATGTGAGACAAACAGGTAACTTTAACTCCTGATTGCCACCTGTTTTTTTTTGTTTTTAAAAATAATTTTAGAATTGATTTCTTTTACACCCACACCTGAAGTGACTAATTGTTAGTGATTCACCTGGGTACATCGTTTTCATGAAGTTAGTTATGTCTTTTACCCCTGTTTTTAAGCTGTGCGTGGGGGTATCCAGTGTTAAAAACAATGTAGATTAGTGAAAGTGGCTAGTAGGAGTATCATGTCCATTTAAGTTTTATAACAATACCTGTAAGATGTATTGGGCATTGCTATGCTGTTTCCTATTTTCCCGGATTGCTTAAGCATTAATGAACTGCTTCGGGCAACTCCGATCTATCTCTGAAGCTTGGTGGTATGTTCAGCATTAGGTTTCTAAAATTAAGTACAACAATAAAGGTTAATTCAAGGAAAGTAATTACGTTTTAAAGAAAATTCTATCTTTGTGTTACTCTGGTATGACATACATGGCACAGTCATTGGCAGTGAAGTGGTTAATATTGGTTTTTCTAGTATTCAATACCAGTTGTTTTGTGTTTAATAGCTGTTGGTGCTGGACATACATCACTGTTTGGAAATAACCAGCCAAAGTTGGGCTCCACCCTGGGGAGTAGGGTCCTTTGGGACTCCCGGATTTAATGCAGCTGCAAGTAACCTGGCCTTTGGAGCACCTCAACAACCAGTTGGTAAATAATGATTTCTAACGAGCTGCAATCACTCTTGACAGTCAAGCTCTGATCAACACACTTTTTTATATAGGACCTTTAAAAACAAAACGCTTACACCTTATTACTAACTAGTACCTTGTACAATATATTTAATTAATTCTATTTAGAAGTGAAAGATTTAAAAGTAGGATTTTAGTATTTACTATGTTAATCCAGTTGTATGTCTTTGTTTTACAGTGCTGACAGACCCCAATGCCACCGCTGCACAGCAGGCTGTGTTACAGCAGCAGATAAATGCTCTGGCATACTCTCCCTTTGGAGACTCCCCCCTGTTCAGAAATCCCATGTCAGACCCTAAGAAGAAAGAAGAGGTAAGGATTTTCTATCTGTGGTAGGATTTCAGGTTGAATTAACTGTGCACCAAAATAAAACTATGGATTTATTGGCGATTTACAGATAAATATCAATTTTCCATCGGAAGATGTCTTTTCCTCAAATCTATTTTCTGTATTACTAGGGATTATTGACTGGTCAAATCCCTCCCTGTTGCCTGATGCAGAACATTTAATTGTAATTTTTATTTTTTTTATTTTTAGCGTCTGAAGCCAACAAATCCAGCTGCCCAGAAAGCCTTAACGACTCCCACACATTACAAGCTGACACCACGACCTGCCACGCGAGTCCGTCCCAAAGCCCTGACGTCCTCTGGATCTTCCAAATCGCAGCTGTTTGATGGACTGGATGATGACGAGCCCTCTCTTGCCAGTGGCTCTTTCATGCCCAGGTGCAGTTTAATCATGGGGTGCCTCTGTTACATCTTCTCCAACTGTTTTATCCTAGTTTTAATGGAGCCTTGTTTTCTCCCTTGCCTTAGTATTGTTTCAGTATGTCGTTTATGGATGTCCTGCAGTTTAATTTCCATTTTATAGTGGTTTGGTCCCCTGTGAACAAATTTCAGACATTTAAAAAAAAAAAAAAAAAAAAAAACACAAGGCGATACAAAAGCGAGTTGCATCTAGAAAAAATTGGTTGTTTTTTTGAAGCTCAACATTGTCTTTACAGGAAAAGCATAAAGAAGCTGGTACTCAAAAACCTGAATGGCAGCAGCCTCTATTCTGAGATGAGCAGGGAGGCTGATGACCTTGCTTCTCCATCTGATTATCCAGAAAATGGCCAGAGGTACGGCATGGAAACCTGTTGCATGCATTTTTTATTATTAACCCAAGTACTTTGGTTTTCAGAACTGTGACACACAGTACATCAGTGTCATCGTGATCGGCGAGTACCACGGCCACTTAATGGTATTCTCTGTCAGCCTTTTCCCTCTAATTAAATTGACAGAGGACTAAATAGTTTGTAATGGTTAGAAAACAAATATTGCTCAATTTTTTACTTGTATATTAATAATAAAACCGTATATAATAGTTATAGGACTGCAAGCATCTATTAATGGATTGTATCTGCACTCGCAGCTCAAACTTCTACTCTTGCTGATATTACTCACATACGCAGATGTTTTGTATTCTATAACCTCATACTATATTGCTCATACTGTACTGTCATGTGTATTGTGTGCTGTATTATCAATAGTAAGTGCTGACTTTGTCTTTCACCAGGAGCATTGAGGAAGACTCCCGGCAGCAGGAAAATGAGAGGGACGAGGAAGACCCAGAGGTGACCAAGTTCTACACCAACCCCATTGCCAAGCCCATTCCACACACTCCAGAGGGCAAGCAGACCGTCTCCATGCATGATACCATTGCAGAGCTCAATGTGCGCAATGTCTTACGAAATGGCCTGGAGGCCAGCAGTGAAGAGGTTTCCCTAGGGGAGGATTCCCTTCAGGATGAGAGGGAGGAAGAGCTGGACAACCAGCAGCCCCCACACCCTGCTGGTGAGTTCAGATTGAACTTTGCACACTGGTCACTCGTTGCAGAAAGTGGCATTGTGGTCTTGAGGTTTGTCATCTGGTGTAGCTCAGGTAATGGATTGTATTGTGCCTCTAAACCATTGCAGGGCATGATGATGGTTTTGCAAGTTTTTTGCAATCCATAATAATGACTGTTTCTTTAGGCATTGTTCTGGCTCGAGTGGGTTATTACACCATCCCACCCATGGATGAATTGGCCAAGATGACAAATGAGAATGGAGAGTGCATCGTGGAGAATTTCACCATTGGCCGGAAAGGTAAGCAACTAATCAGGGGTGGAGTTATGAGATTAAGGAGGTAGCCTATGAAACCTTCATAGCAGCTGCTTTCACTGTATACTCTATTGTGCAATATCATATACCTCTTTTTATACAGCCCATTAAACAAATTAACTTTGGTTGATCTGCGAAGAAATAATGGACTTACTTGTATTATTTCTGTTACCAAGATTTAACTGTTGATGACGTTTAAGATGAAATTAAAGCTGGTGTTATTTTTGTGTTTCTTTTAAACCACAAGTCAAGTTCAGATTTTTATACATTTTGTTCAATCCATAGGGTATGGATCCATTTACTACCCTGGAGAGGTGAACGTGACAAACCTGAACCTAGACGAGATTGTTCACTTCATGAAAGGAGGTTATTGTTTACCCTGACGATCAGACAAAGCCCCTGTGGGTGAGGAGTTAAACAGGTCAGTACCAGTGGTTAGGCTGGAAACAGTTATTTTACATATCATGATCACACTGAAAGCACATTTTTAAATGCTCTTATTCACTTGTACTTCATTTTGAATTCCATAAAATTGCCCTTTTTATAGAACAAAAGTCCTTGGTGAAAAGACCTAAGAACAAATCTGGTCAGCATTACCCATAATATTTGGAACTTTTATGGCATATGGATGCAACAAAAATACCAAAGTAATGTAAAACGTTGATGTTTTGTGGTTCATACCAAATGTATAGGACATGTTTCTGTACTTTTTTTGTTTAGTATTTGTAGTAATTTATATTTTCTTTGCTCACAGACGAGCGGAGGTGACCCTGGATGGAGTCTGGCCAAATGATAAGACGACATGCACCCAGATTAAGAGTCTGGAGCGACTGACAGAAATGAACTATGAGGGACGACTGGAGAATGCTTCACGCAAGCAGGGTGCTCGCTTCCTTGAGTACAGGCCTGAAACCGGTTCTTGGGTTTTCGAGGTAAAAAAAACTTGTATTTCTGGATTGCCATAATGCCTCTCATCATCGCTTGTACTTCTGACCTACTATTTGTTTGTTATCCTTACGTGCAAGATAGAGGACTATAAATTGCACTGATTGAGATGCATTGATTTGTGATTTTTGGTGCCCACCTGATCTTCCATATCAATAATTGGCAGATGCCGTTTTTTTTATACAAATTTTTTTTTCCCCCTTCTGCCAGAAGTGAATTTAGCAAAACAGTGGTAAATCGATAGCATGTGACATGTTTAGTGTATTTAAATCCACCAATAAGTGAATGTATATACATTTCTTCTGAAGTGGTATAAAATAAATAAGAGCTTACATCGAAAGGCATATTTCCATACTGTGTTAACATAACAAAGATTTGCAACAAGTTTATAAACCAGATTACGCTTCCTACCGGGAGCCTCGACACCCACGGAAATGTGCTCTGACCAGTTTGCATGATTGAGAAGACCCACAGACATGGGATTGCAATTTATATAGAGCATAGACCCCTATGTTAATGTATCTCCACACAGCATGTTTAATACACTGCAGCTTGTTGTACTGATGCAATAATGATGGTGGCTTAACTTGTTACGCAGTCATCCATTCAATTTCAGTGTTACCCTTTTACAGTAATTTTGATCATTCACCCCATCACAGGTAGCTCATTTCTCCAAATACGGACTGCAGGATTCTGATGAGGAAGACGAGGTTCCCCCAACCAAAACGGATGCCAAGAAGCTCAAGACAGCCCCAGTGCTTCTCCCAGGACAGCAGCAACCACCACCAGCCCAGCAGATGGCGCTAAATGGAAAACTCACCCCACTACCACCGGTAGGTGGTAGCATTCGTTGAATACCTGCTATACTGTAGAATGTATTAGTGGTTTGTTGGGGAGGGAAAGGAGTGAATTTGCTTGACCTTGTGCAGTGAGGTTGACATTTTCCATGTAAGAAATGTTAAACCAGAAAGGTATTTTCTATTTTAAATCTTAAGGTCTCTGTGGTTTTGATGTCTGAGGGAGGTCTTCTGAATAGAGCAAGTAAGAGGCAGTGGCAACCGAGCAGCTTTTTACATAACTGTGTATTTTTGTGTATTGCTCTAAATTTTAAAAGACTTTCACCAAGTTGAGTCCGGGAAGTCTTGATATGTTACACTGAAAGAATACATCTTCTAGTTAAGTCCTTTTTGTGATGTTAATAAAAAGACAAAGATGTAATAATGTTGCTAGAAGCTGTTTCCTGTCATGATTTATGGGTTTTGTTTTATACAGAGATGCAAATGGATCTAGTTGGGCAAAGAATATTGGCCCAGTTGCAAAGACTGCTGCCTCCTAATTGATCTAGTAAACAGGATTGTTGATTGATATAGCTGCTAGTTAGCATGCAATTATCTAGTATGTTAAAGAATCCAGCCTATCAATGAGATGGGAAAACTAGTCAGTGCCTGATTTTAAGCATTTAGTTTATATGCTACTTGGGTAAAGATAAGGGGGTCCTCTGCAGCAGCAGAAAGTCCCTGATGGCAGATATATTAACAAATCTCATGCAAGTCCAATTTTTGTGAAACTGAAGTCTAACCCCAAGTTGGCTGTGTTCAAAGCAGATCCTGTCTTTCCATTACAGTTTTCTCAGCGTCTTGCTCTCTGCTGATGGCATGGTCAGTCCAACATCTGGCTAGTTGCCATGCTTGACTGACCAGCTGTTTTGCCTCCTGGAGACATTGTTAGTCTACATGGTCAGACAAGACATGATAGTCTAGAGGTTCTGTTGTTCTGACTGCAGGATTGGTCAAGATTGGCATTGGTGTACTTCAATGGGACAAGTTTTTGTAGAATTTCACATTTCACAAATTTGGAAGCCTTTTGTAAATCTTATTCAACTGATTCAAAATGTAACCTTTTTTGACAGGCAAATATTAATACCTAATTATGTAATTGGCCCTGTTTTATATATAAAAAAAAAAAAAAAACTTTGGTTGATCTTATTGCATTATACAAAACATAAATAAGCTGTTCAGTAGTGGATCAAGGCTTGAAATGTAAATGTTTAAGTTTGCTTTTAATTAGTAATTTTATTTTAACTAAGAAGCAAAATGTAAAGTTGGCATTTCTATAAATACGTTTTTGAATATCATGTGCTCTTACCAACTATTTTAGTGAGGTTGTCTCACTAAAATATACTAAAGTGCCGTCAGCTATATACTTTTCCCCAATTTATTTTATTATTATTATTATTATTATTATTATTATTATTATTATAAATAAACATGAATGTGTGTCTTGTTTACTTTTGCACAATATTATTTTTATTTTACTGTTCTAGAATTTAAACTTTTAAATTCCTGGTATATATATGTATGAAGAGATTATGTAGTTTTGTGTTTGGTTGCATTGTAAGTGAAATTGCAAATAAAGTGTATAATAAAGTAATGTGCTATCCTTTTGTCTTATTTTAATGTTAGAGCTGGAGATTTTCTTTTCTTTGAATGACTGAAACTTGTATACAGCTATGGCCAAAGGTTTTGCAGCACCCTATGGATTGAACTAATTTTGCTTCATAGTTGAATAAAACCTGCTGAAATAATGTTACGTTAACATATTGAATTACATACCGCTTTCTAGTTTTCCAGATACTTAATGAAAAACTGTTTAAAATTAGTGTGACATTCCAAAATCATGAAACATGAAATACTGTAGTACTGTTATGACTTCCGGTAGACTTGCGATATCATTTTGTAGTTTCTTTGATTTACATGATAAATAAAAGTTCTGAATTATGATCATATTGTTTGTTTCATTATGTCTCAATCCTAAAGTTCTAGGTGATGCAAAACTTTTGGCCATACCTGTACACTGGCTCAAATGCTGACAAACCATTTATTTTCCACATTGTTCTCAAACATTGGGTCTTCATGATTGATAATCGTTGGTTAAGTGATTCTCTTATGGTAGAATGTATAGTTGGATTGAGCCTGTGATTAAATTGGTGCCTTGGCCTATATATTGTCAGTAATACAGTGAATATTGATCATTGTTCTGATTCTAACCTTCAGACCTGTTTCAACAGGTTTATAAAAACTAAGTTTCCTCTGGGAAATACACCACTTTGATACTTGCCCTTATGATAGGACCAAATAAAAAACAAACTCCAGGAAGGGTCATATTTTAACTGTAGCCACCACTTAGATCAGTTGAATAGAAGACCATTTTACAATGGTGGAGCTATTCATCACAACACACAAACTTGTGTTTTATATTTAGTGACCTAAATGTTGTGTATTACAAGGAATAATACTCTAACTGAACAGGAGAGGGTGGATAATCTGAAGACATGGGAGATTTGCCAAGCACATTAGATTCTGAACTGTAAATGACTTGAATAAAGTGTTTTAATCTTTTCAGTTTTGGTAAAATGGTGTGCAACTTGCTGATGAGACCACAAAGCCAGTGTTTAAGAGGGGAGTTGAAAAAGTGTGTATTTGTTCACAGATAGCAAGGTCTTACTTTTGCTCTGTGTGTGTGTGCAGAGCCCTGGGATGTTGGAGCAGCTGGGGAGAGTGACGGAGCTGGACAGCGACATGGCTGATATCACTCAGGAGCCACCTCCTGACCACATGCTTGAGAACGACGACGAGGAAAGGCAGGATGTAGAGAGTCCCACAGAGCAAGAGCCAGTGTCTGCATCCAGTCACATTGCATCCTCACTAGGCATAAACCCACACACACTGCAGGTATTTTCTGACTTGCCCATTAAAAAGCTGCAATTTTGTTAGACAATGTTGCGGATAGTCTGTCTTTTAATAGTAAAAGTGCTAATAAATAAATACGTTTGCTGTACCTGAGCCCTATGGAACAAGGTCAACATAGAATACAACTTCGGACCTGATTTTAATTAACAGATGTACGCTTCACAATGCATTTTAGCAAAGCATGACCAGATACTAAGAAATGTAAAATAAAAAAGTGCAAGCATTGACAGGCTGATTCTGGATGACTAGTTGGCAATTTTCTGAAACTGTATCTGAGAACAGATGTGGGATTTGTTTAGCTTTTCACAATGTGTTCTTTACTGTAAATGCTTATAATGGCCATAAATAATTTTTCTTCTGCATTAACGTTCCTGTGATGTCCCAAAAGCGATCGGCTGCCACAGAGCAGAAATGGTTCATGTCTGCTTTCCCCCCCTCCTGCAGATAATGAAGGCTTCCTTGTTTGTGGAGGATGACGAGTGTGACATGTTCCAGGATCAGAGGTTTGGGAAGTATTCACACAGGATGGATGAGTCTCAGGAGATGGGCTCACCGCGGATTCTCCTCACTGGTTCTCAAGGAAGGCCCTCAGGTAAACCTCTTCACCCAAAGCTATATGCAGGATTGCGTCTACAAAGGGCAGCACATAACACTACCACAGTGTACCACTACAACTTATTGTAGCATCACACCCAGTATTCCATATCAACATGTGCACGTAATTGTATTTTCTTTAAATGTCTTGTGTATTGTTTTTATGTTGCAGTGGGAGGGTTACTCCAGTCAAGATTTAGCAGTGGTTCTTCGCTCTTTTCTAAACCCCAGGAAGCTTCCTCTGGGTTGACCCCCAGAGACTGCACATGCCATCAGTGCCTGAGCCATCCCGTCTCTCCCTGTGGCCCACGCTGGCCCCTCCTTCTTTATGCCAACACCTACTCCCGAGGTGCCTCTCCGAACAGTGGGGACCCGTCGTCAGCCGGGCCCAGTGCCCCTGGACCGCTCTGTGACCCTTGGCAAAGGCAAGCTCCTGATGGACATGGCGTCTTCATGGGTCGCTCATTTCGGGTTGGTTGGGGCCCCAACTGGACACTGGCTCACTGTGGGGAACAGATCAGTCAAGCAAAGAGCTTACAACAGGATCATCAAACAGAAGCTATGGGATATGGCTTCCTGCCCAAACCGTCCACGTTCAAACAGTAAGTGCAATGCAAGCATCTTGGGCCTGGGAAGCTAGAGTAAATAAATGTTCGTTTCAAGCATCATCTGGTTTCCTGGACTGTGATCTGTTACTATGCTTGGACTACTTAATTGTACTTTAGGTAAGGTAGTCCAAGATTAGTGCTGATCTGGGTCTGTGAAACCAGTTGTACATGAAGCAAGTTTGTGCATGAGGATGATTTTAATTTAAGCCACAATGTGCCTTATCTGAAGTCAAACCGTGACATTACTTCATAGCAGCACATAACCAAGTTACGGAAAAATATTAACATGTAGGTAACTAAACATTCTGCAAAGCAGTGGCACTAAAGAAATGACGCATTCTGGTTAGGTAGGAGGGATCTGCTAGCTCCCAATTGTGCTGTAACGCCTAGACAGACAGTGCCACTCTTGACCCCTGTGTTTTAGGATTTCTGAATACCCGTTTAAAGTGAACATGGAGAAAGTGATAAATGTGTCGGAAAGGGATGTGGAGGAAGATCTAAGTCTCTACCGCAGGCCCCTGGCGATAGAGTTGAAACACAGCACCATAATCACAGATGAACCCTGCCCCTTGATCCAGCCGGCCCAGGGAGTAGATGCACTTCACGAGTATGCTGAATGGATCAGTGAGGTGACCAAGGAGCCAGATTCAGTTGACGGTAATAATTCCTTTGAGAATAGGAGGTGGGGGGACTTCATACAGTGTGGTTATGAAGCCAGTTAGGCCGGCTAAATAGCAGTGGTGGAGAAAAGGAATTGGTCACAGAGCACTGAAATCTGGTATCATGTGGCAACTCTACCTACAAAATGCAATGTTCTGTGATGTATACCTGGTTCCACTTGCTGTGATGATACATCCACCCTGTACTATCTCATAACAGGCATGCTTCCAACAGCTAGAAAAGATAATGTTCAATGATCACATGATGAGGAACTAAAAATTACAGTATTTTGCTTGAAATATATGTGAATAGGCTTTTTGTATTCTTGCACTACCAGGCAATGACCTCTAGGTGGTGCAGTTGTGTAATATATATGCAAAAGTACCACTCTGGGCAAGCCAAACCTAATTGTTCCTTTTGGCATAGACCTGTTTTATAAATTGGTAGGTAGGAATTTGTTTTTGTTTTGCAAAATCAGCACTTTTTTTATCCATTTAACTTGTAATTATTGTGAGGAATACAACATAACTGCACAATATATTTATTATTTTATTAGTTTTAGTATACATTTCAAAACACACAATTGCATCCCCTGTAGTCATGAACAAAGATAATCTAGCATGTTTCCTGTCGGTCCTTAGAAACTGTGGCAGCTCCCAGCTCTTCTTCATTATAGCAACATTGCATCACAGAAATACTTTCTACCACTGAAACTTGTTACCCCCTGAATCATTACAATAATACAAAAAAACAGGGCTGTTGCTTAAACTATCCATATGAGTAATAGGCTTTCTTCTGAAGTATATTTCTGCACCCAACAGGCACAGTGAGGCACTGGCAGCTAGTCTGGACACTTTGTGAGGCTTTGTGGGGAAGCCTGGGTGAACTGGACCCTGACTCTGAGACGCAGAGCGAGTACCGACAGAGGCTGCAGCGCAGGAGAGCCTTTTCTTACTGGCTGTCCCAGAGCGCAGCCTGCAGGATAGAGGAGGAGGTTGCATTGTCCCAACACAAGAGCCATGTGGAGGCCACTTTCAGTTACCTGACTGGAAACCGCATAAGTGAGGCCTGTAGGCTGGCACAGCAATCAGGTAAGCAAGGGAAGGGCTGGTACCATTCATCTGTCTTGTGTGTCTTTATAGTGGACAGGAAAGCACAGAAGAGGCACATGAAAAACCTATTTTTTTTATAGGAAATCTAAGAATAAGTTGTCACAGAGTCAACCATTCTAGCTCTTAAAATGACCTCTGTTGTAACTGAATGTGCTGTTAAACTCCCATTCCCATTCTCTGTTCCCCTTTGTCAGGCGAGCACCGGCTCTCGCTGCTGCTATCTCAGGCGTCTGGAAGCCAGCACAGCAGGGAGCTGCTCTCCATGCAGTTGGTAGACTGGAACAGGCTGCAGACTGACTCCTTCATCCAGGAGGAAAGGCTACGCATATATGCTCTTCTGGCTGGGATACCTGTAAGTACTGAAATGGTGGAGGCTCTATTGCATTGTCTAGTTATCGTTCTATTCCCAAGGTTACAATTATGAATGAGAACATGCTGGTCCTACTCGAAGTGCTAATTTCCCTTCCACTCACATTCACTGTCTTATTGGACTAAATATATTTACTTTATAACCACAGGTATGGCAGTCTTCAGAAAGTTATATCAATGTCTGCTCAGAGCTCGACTGGAAACGCTGTGTTGCCATCCACCTCTGGTATATGTTGCCGCCCACTGCCTCTATTGCAGATGCTCTGAGCAAGTATGAAGAAGCTTTTCAGGTAAAAGACCATTTTTTCCTCCTGGGGTTGCTTTTTAAGTTAAATTATCAAAATGATTGGTTCTTAATGGATATTTTAATCTTAAAAGAAAGCAAACTGGTTGATTACTAATTGACTTCAACCCTCCCCTTTTCAAGGGCTCTTCAGAGTGTCAAAATATGCCTGTTCGCCACTGCCCCCTACCTGGATGATTCTCAGCTTGGACTGGAGGAATTTGAAGACACAGAAGAATCAAAGAGGCCACTTTATGATATCTGCTTTCACCTGCTGAAGCTGTACAGTGACAGGTGAACAGGGGCTTGCAGGGGATTATGAAATCTGATTTGCCATAAGCTTCATCACCTGATTCACATTTGTCAAATAAGTTGCTTTGATTAGATTATGAATATAGAAAATGTTTAATCTGATTGCAGCATTAGGGACATGTTATGACTGCATAGTAACACATTAAATCGAAATAAGATACTAGCATGGGAGCTGTCAAAATACTGGGTGGGTGGGTCAGGTATTTCACTCCAACTTGCAAAATAAGTTATTCAACTTGCAAAATAAGTATAGTGATCAAGGTTTTATTTTTCTTTTAATGATGCAATCCTAGTTTTTGTTATGTGCAATGTAATAAAAGGCAAATAAAACAGTAAATATTGTGTTATTCATTGCACAACGCCCCCTTTTCCACATTTTATTTTTGAAGTGTTTATTCAAGTTACGTTATTATGAAAATGAATCTGTGGCCACGTTGTTGCGAAGACAGGACCATGACCGAGATTATTTATATTTAAAAAAAAAAAAAAAAAAAAAAAAAAAAAGTTTATAGACTTTGTTTTTACCTGCAATGCACACAAGACCGTAACTACTGCATGGCATTCTTTATTCTCTATTTAATTTACAAGGGTAAAGTTAGGCCTTTCTTTCTTCTGGGATATTTTTCAACTGTATTACGTTGTTACATATAATGGCTTTGATAATATTTTGCAAATGAATGAATATTCAAATACTTGTCTGAATCTTGAACAGAAATCCAAGCATGAAAGTAATGTGTCCGTGCCAGCAGTAATTACTAGTAATTCTTTGTTTCTATCATTAACATGATTGTTTTTGTATACATGCTGGTTGAGACTTTTTTAAATGAGACACTTTTGGGTGCACTTCTTGGTCTTCCAATTTCAAGATTTGGATTGAAAAAGATCAAAGGACATGAACATTTTAAATTGAGCTTATTTGTGACCAAGCTTCTATTCTGACTGATGCCTTATTTTTCTGTTACAGACACTATGATCTCCAACAATTGCTTGACCCCTGCACTGTGACGTTTGACAGGCTGGATTATACGCTAAGCTGGCACCTGTGGAATGTGCTACAGGCATTGAACTACTCACACCTGTCTGAGCAACAACAGGGCTTGCTGCACACCAGTTATGCTGCCCAGTTAGAGAGTACTGGGCTTTGGGAAATGTCCATCTTTGTACTATTACATATCTCTGATGCACAGTGAGTATTTTGGTACATTTGCAGAGTAGTAGCCTGTAATAGCTTTAGTTTATTTGGATGGCTCCACCAGGTGGTTAAGTTCTGAAAAATGTGAAATGAAAAGGTTCTCTTCTTGGGCCCCAGGCGTACAAGTTTGATCATACTAGACAGATCAGAGAAAAGCAGTAATCATTATTAACATGGCCAACACTAAAATGTACAGAAACGGTTCTGAAGTGTTGAGCATCACTTGACATGTACTCTTCAAAATGAATGGAAACAAGGAATGGGTATCTTATCTGAATATTTTGATAGGTTCATGAAAAGTCGAGGCTTTTAAATGTTTTGGTATCCATCTTTCTTTGGACTACGAAAGCCAAATGTTAACTTTCAGCTCAACTTTTTTTTTTCCCAGGCAGCGTGAGAGAGCAGTAAGGGAGATGCTGAGCCTGCACTGCCCCTTAGTGGAGTCACAGGACTCTGCTGAAAGGGAGCGCTTCCTTACTGAAAATCTCTGTCTACCAGTGCAGTGGATACATGAGGCCAAGGCCACGCGTGCATGCCGGGAGGGAGACAAACACAAAGAGGCCCTGCATCTTTTCAAGGCTGGACATTGGAACCAGTGCCACAAACTGGTCGTCCAGTACCTTGCCTCGGGTAAGGGTGCCTTATCTTCGTGGTGGGATCTTCTGTCTGAATGGTGCCAGTTATGTCTGGTATAAATAGTACAATAACATATTCAGAGTTACAAGCCTGTCGGACCCTTATTTACTGTGTATATAATCATCTCTCTTCAAAAAGACAAAGATTCATAAGCAAATGTCAACTCTTTACTGCCATTGTAGAATGACAGGGTGGGATATTTTGTTTTCCATTTTATCACAAATTGGTTCCTGCAATGGTGCAGACTGGTACAACATTGAATGCTATTAACTTCAGCTTTTATTTTTTCTTTCCTCAGATGCTATTATCAATGAGAACCATGGCTACCTGCTGGAGTTCCTGGAGGGTCTTGCGTCTCCAGATCGCTGTACTGTTATCCAAGACTGGGACATCTCTGGCCGAGTCTTTCTTGATTACATCCATGTCCTACAGACATTGGATGGTATACAGAAGGTATTTATATTTATCCCTGTTTTGAGGCTATTGGTTTTATGGTTGGTGTGTTCCCTTTGCCAGTGGCTTACATTTTGATCTGAACTCAGTCCTTTGCACTTACTAAAACAACTACAGTTAAACATCACATCTGCAGCATTTTGACTAAAATAATTAGATTTCTCAATGCTACTACTGTATGGTATTGTGTGTTTGCAGTTGGAGGGTCCTGGCTATGAGTTGGAGCGACTACACACCGAGGTGACCTCTCTGTGCAGCAGGATCGAGCTCATTCAGTGTACGACAGCCAGGGACAGGCTCGCACAGTCGGGTAAATTGATGTTCACAAAATTAATTTTCTTTGTATTCTGTTGGCTGTGTATGTACATATAAACTAAACTATTTCTGAAAAACGCATGGGATTCAGGTGGTTCAGATCTAATGTCTCAGCAGTAAATTGTACCTGTAGCACCAATTATGGAGTATGAGAACTATTTGAGCAAAATATTAAGAGTTGCAGTCCAAACAAGAAAAAAGTATTCTGTCCTGGGTTTGTGTCTTAAAAAAAAAAATTGGCAGCATAAGTTGTCATAATTATACATTAAATATTTATATGTAGTTTAACAATATAACTGTAGCTGTTTGAATTTTTTTTTGGGGCCATTTGCTTTTATATACTGTATGAAATTGTTTTCGGTTACTTTTACAAAATGCTTGGGCTTTTTTCTGTCAAAATATGTATAGTAACTTCGACAGCACGCTTAAGCTGTACCTTCTTTCCTTTGTCTTCTACAGCGAAACCCTTATGGTCTCGGGCACATTCTTCTGGGGTTTTTGTGTGTAGGCTTTTTTGTGTTTAAGCCACAATTTGCAATTCTGTTTTAAATCCTCCATTATCTTAACTGTAGTACAGCTTTTAAATCCTGTTAAAAGCCTCCTTTGCTAATTTAAATCTCGCAAGGGAGTCTCCAGTTGAAATGTAGGAATTTGCTGCCACTCGGTAGTTGGGGTGGGTTTAAAGTGTTCAACATCTTGAACTTCAATGCATCCACCTAATTGTGTTTTTTGTTCTTTTATTGGACAGAGATGGCTAAACGGTTGGCTAATATTCTGCGAGTGGTACTGAGTCTCGGATGGGAGGGTGCTCCAGACCTACAACGTGTCCCGCTCCGCCACTTGGCACCACACATTGGCCACTTGCCCATGCCAGAGGACTATGCTCTGGAGGAACTCCGTGGCCTCACTCAGGCCTACCTGCGTGAACTTATTGTTAGCCAATGAGGAGCCTGCTACAAGTACAGGAAGGATAGACTTTGGAGTGGGGTGGACAGACAGGCAGCCTGAGAAACCCCAATCTGAGAAACTCGCCATACTCTTGAAGCAGAAAAAGTCAGGTGCATTGCTTTAATTGGTTACCCCAGTGGTTCATGAATCAATAATGCATTCCTGTGGTGGAGGGTGGGGATAAAGGGGATAAATTAGCTCGAGAAGGCTAAGTGTGTATGTTTAATAATTAAACTAGTTTTTCCTGTAGCTCATTCTTAACCAATCTCTTGTCCTTTCTCTATGTGCCCTGTTTTATAGGAAATTTGTCATGAGTGAGTTTTGGCACACAAGAAAATATTATAAAAGTTACAAACTGTTTTCACTGGAGTGAATACAATTTACCACAGTTTATCCCAAACCCTAAATAAACCTTGAATGGTAGATCTAAATTTCTAATGTAAAAAAAAAAGCTGTTACCTCTTCTAGTAGACAGCTGTACTAGGTTCATGACATTTGTGTACCTCATTAAGCCCAAAAGGCATATTCATGGGTTGTTGGAGTGACCTGTTGGTCACTCAAAGTCTGTAGAGCAGAACATGTGTGCCCCACAGCACTTTGGAAAGCAGGACAAGTGGTGGAGGAGAATGGGGGGTTGGTGTCATCTGAACAAACACACAACATGGATTTGAATGGACAATGTATTTGTCTTTCTTGTGGGGTAACTTTCATTAGCCATTGCAATAAATAAATCCAGGTGGGAAAACTTGCTCTAGGTTTCCAATTTAAGTAGACTTAAATTGCATGTTGACAAAACATTTAGGTTGTTAAGGTTTAGTTTTGGATAGTTCTAACATTTGTTTTAAAGAAAATATTGAAGTAAAGCAAATATTGATAGATTCCTGAGTACCAAAGAAATTCATTATTTTAATTGCAACAGCATCCCTGAACTGAATAATGGAGATATGCACAGCAGGAGCTTCCAGCTGTATTTTATTATAATTGTAATCTGAGGTTAAGAGAAAAACAGTAGCCCAGAAGTCTTTTGTAATGTCCTTGCAAACTATCTTCTACAAATGCATATGTACTGTGAGCTTCTGTAACTGCTGCAAGTCACATAGTTGCCACTTAAACACAACAATTAAAACATTTAAGTTCTGCATTCTGTAATCCAGTTATTGTGGTAAGGTTAGAGAAAGGAATGTATTTAAATGCAACAATCCTACTTTTGTTGAAATATAGCTTGGAACAGAAGTAACAGAGGCATTTTTAACTTATTGTTTTGTTAAAGGAAGGTAAACTATCATGTTTTTCAGGGTGTACATTGATATTGATGTTTTTCTAGAAGTTACTGAATTGATCCAGCTAGTCAAGAGGTCCTTCCTGGTTTATCAAAAATGGGGTACATACCTCCTGGATTTGCAAGGTCTTTGCCCCATGCCAACTCAATAAAAATAAATACAAATAAATTCAACCTTTTGTATGAGTATTTTAAATAGTCAGAAGTGTGAAATCCCAGTTTAGTTTATTAATATTGACACTTGCATTTATAAAGTAACGTATTATTTTGATCCCTGATTTGAATGTTGACTCATTGAAAGGTATGGCTAGATACTTCCTATTGTACATACTGTATTTAATGTGGCCCCTTTCTGCAGCTGGAGGAATAGCACCCTCTAGTGTCTGTGCCTTCTAGGAAGAGGATGTGTTGCTGTCTTTCCAAGGGTGTTGGCAGCATCTGTATGCATGGCCGTGTATCTGTTTTTATTAAAGAATGAAATGAATAAATGATGGATTCTATTTTGTCTTCAAAAATTGTCAATGCCAGTGTGTGTGTGTGTGTGTGTGTGTGTGTGTGTTGTGTTGTGTTCATTTTCAATTTAGAATAAACATTGAAAAACTTCAGCAGCGTATCTGTCTTCAATTTTATTTATAAGGGTGAATTTGACTCACTTGGCCAGGGTCTTCAGCAACAACCAAGAAATTCACTATCAATGTGTAGGAAAACAGAATATGTGACTATTTTTACTTTGATCAAATGAAGAGTTACAGCATGAAACTTGCTTGCTGTTGTAGTATGAGACTAGGATTAATTTGCAACATTATGGGACCACCAGTTTAAATGATTCTCAAGAAAATATGTAAAATCAAGCCACTGAGAATGTGAGTTTACCCCTTCTCCAGTCTAAATCTATATGTATAATGTCTTGGATGTGTTGCTGGTTCTCTTCATTCTTCAATGGGTCCTAAGTTATTAAAGTGGCACATTTCATAATTCCCTACTACTTTTCATCATAATCCATCTGCATCTCCTTGTTTGGGCAAATCAGGGCAGGAAAGATTGAAGTCTGTACATCAGTTTAACTAAGGAGTTTGCAAAGTGATACAGAGTATGTCCCTTCCTGAAGGAAAACCAATGCATAATCTAAACTTGTTTGTTCTATGAAGTGAGAACACCTCATTTTAATCACTAACTAAATATACGCTCTTTCTAAGAGTTGGTTGCCCATCGCTTAATAGCGCTCTCAAGTGAGCATGAACAAAATGGTGGAAGTATTTACGGGTACTTGAATTTAAACCCATTTATTCTGTAATATCTGAGCATTGTAAACTCAACATTTTAAACTCTTTTAATTGTATTGAATCCAACTTTTAACTTGATCAACTTGATTAATTCTCAGGATTCTCTAAACAATGATTGATAGATTAACCAATGACGTTGATGGTTTCATAGGGTTTAGGAGACTGAACCAAAAACATGTCATGGGAAGCTTCATAATTGAGGAGATGTATCTGGCAGAAATATTTGTAGTTGTACAGAAGTTAACTTACTGTTCTGATTGGTAGTTGTCATAAATGTTACTACCAAGTAACACCATTGCTGTTATTTTAATAGGCAACTGCAGTGTCTCTTACAAACTTCAAGTACATCTTATTACAATTTGATTGCAACTAATGATTGCATCACTTATGTGATGATGGTTTAGGTCTAATAACAAGTACACAGATGGAAACGCAACCGTATAAACACCACAATAATGACTGAAATCCTTTTACATATATATATATATATATATATATATATATATATATATATATATATATATATATATATATATATACTTTACGAATAAGCAAACTTAGTATTGGAGCAAAAGCAACAGTAAATCTGGCCCCTCCCAGTGATTACGCTCACAATGATTGAATCACCTGGCAAACCGCCCAAAATGGTAATTGTCTTACCTACTGCCCAAGTACCAACAATTTGCTTGGGAAATCAATTCTCTGACCTCTTTTTCTGATATTTTCTTGAAACAATTTTACAAACTAAACACCCTTCCAATTATGATACCTTTGCGTAGTTCTGTGTGTGTGTTTGGTGCTGCTCAGATAAACTGTCATCTCTGTAACAGCACCAACAAACTACTAAATGGACCGCCATTTTTTTATACAGTATGTTCTGACCTGCCTTCTACTGTCCATGGTACTGAATTGGGTAGATCGTTTTTTTTAGAATGGAGCTGTTCGTGTTGTTGAATTAGATAGTACTGTACTGTCTAAAAAAAAACTTTGCCATTTTCTACACTGCTGCATTTTCTGTATTTGTATCGATTTTTAAAAGAGATAAAAAAGTTTGAAGTCTGTTTGTGAACCGCAAACAAATTAAGGAACCGATAATGTCAAATAAAAGTCTCCTATAGGAACCTAAAATGTTTTATTCATGTCTGCAAACTTATCCTTTTAAAATTAATTAAAGCACTGTAGCAATAGTACCTTTTAGAAATAACACTTTATATATATTTACACTTCAACTGAAAAATGTTGACGAATATACACTGGTGAGTCAAAGAAGAATTCTTAAATTAGCAATTGTACCAGTGCCTGTGTTTTAGCGAGTTACCCCGTCACCAAGAGTGTACTAAAACAGGCTCCACGTGGGTATTATTACATAGGCTCTCACCAGTACCTTCTCTTGCTAAATTATTTAAATGACCCATCTCTCTCTCTCTTCCATTATTTACAGCCATGTTACATCGCTTGAAAGAATAGCCTTTACACCCATGAGTCTCGAATAATTAATCACAAATGTCTGTATTTCCGGTTTCTGTCTGTTCAGGAAATGCTTTTATTCAGAATCTGCAAAACCTAATTCCACACAATATATTAAATGTTTATGAATTAAAACGTTAAATAATTACTTTATTAAATGTGACGTTTCCACGCACTGTAAAGTATAAGCACCATTTTAATGTTCGGCAATTCCAGTACAGTACTGCTCAGTATTATACAAGAATTTCAAAACAATACAAATATTGCGAGTCCCCATAATCATTTTACACAAGCATGAAATTGCATGTTCATTCTGAGCGGCAACCTGAACAACTGAGTACTTCAACTATCTCCTAAAGTTCAAACGATTATTGAAGAAAAGAAAAGAAAACAAAACAGATTGTTTATGTATTATTATTAGTAGTAGTATTAGTAGTATTGTTGTTGTTTTCAATATGCCATTATTTTCTCTTTTTTAAACAATTATCCATTGCTGAAATGTTATTCTCATTATTTCTTCTGTCAAACCACTCTTGCAGTCCCCAACCTCTCTCCTCATCTTCTGCCTTATTCTAGCAGGTGTATTGACGTCACCTGTTTCCATTGCAGAAAATTTCCGTAGAAAGTGCTCAAGAAAATAGCAGTGAAGGCTGGAGTAAGAGTGAATACGCACATCTTGGGTCAGGGTCCGAAGAGAAATCCGGTTTCGCTTCACTTGCTTTCAACACTCCAAGCTGTACAGGCAAGACGTCGGGTGGACTCGCTTCCAACTGCGTCTCTCAATTTGTTCCAGCGGAATTATTTCGCGGGACAGTGATTCTCTGCTTTACAATTTTGGGGAAAGAATTGCCAATGCTGCTTACCCTCTTGCCTCTGATTTTGACGACAAACTAAAACCTGCAATTCATTGACATTTTTCATCAAGATGGAATTGTGGAGCAGCAAACTATCTCTTCAGTTTATCCTATGTATATATCTACTGCAAGGTAAACCCTTAATACTATTTTCACTGCCTTGAGATTCATTTATATTATCTTAAGCCTCGGTTATCGTTCTCGACATGAGACCCTTTGTAAAATAGATTTATGCTCCAAAGTATTTTTTAAGTGTCAAGCTCTTGAATGTACTTCATTGTCACAAAATCCTGTGGACCAATCCGTATAGAATAAAATTGCATTGCAATCCATTATAACTGAGCCGATCACTGTCAAGTTTGCTTATAATCTTGTAAGATGTCAGCAGCTCTGTACTGTGTTTTTTTTTAGAATGAGCAAAAAACGCTAGAAGCAGGTATAAAACATAGTGTGTTAGCCACATTGGTAAATAACTCCCTCGTGTCCATACTGACGTCTTTCTCATAATTCTTCCAACTTACCATTTCTATATACTGGATACTGACAGCTGTGCAGATTTGTAGGTGTTGAAAATGCAGCTCTTTGTAGCCACTGATCTGTTCTTGCCTTCCAAAGAATGAATGTACGCCTATATCCAGATAACCGTGCCTGTCACTATAATTTATCTGCCAAAAAAGCTTTTCTTTCGGGGTGCTGTAAGTCTCTTAGGACGCGTGGACAGCCATGTACCGGTACTGTATCTAACAGGTGCTAACGAAGGGCAGATCGTGTATCTGAGGCGTGTAAAAGCCTTTTTAGCGCCACTTAAATGTGACTGGATCTTAAGTGTTTTATGTTCTATAACAATGGGGGTTGTACTTTGCTTCTCAATTGTGGAAGTGCTACAAATCGAAGTTGAATCTGAGATGTTGGACAGCTGGCCAGGGGTTGAATTTGAAATTGAATTTGGTGGTCTCATAGTAGCCATTAGAATGGGCAATTTCCATTTATCCAACAAATGACCTATGTTGGTTGAGTATACATAAGAAATATTCAATTTATGAGGCTGTTGGTTTATTTATGAGTTATTTTGTTTCATTATAAAACAATGGTGCGCACTTTGCTCTAGTGCCCATTTTGTTTAACACTGAAGAACCAGAGCAAATACAGCCCCTTGTAAATAATAAGTATATGTTTGCCATTTTATTGAAATGTGTTTTGGCAGGTGCCAAGAAGACAGAAACTTTTATTGGTTTAATGTCCTTTATAATAAGCAAATGGTGGAAATGACAGCTCTGTTTATAACTGCCTTAACTATCTCACCCATCAGAACAAACAAAGGGCGAGTGAGCAAAAACCTGATGCCTCTGGCCAAGGTCATACCTGAGATGGGAAGTCTGTCCTTTACTGTCAAGGCTGGCGGCTCGCTGCTCTTGTAATGTGCAATTCCATGTAAAATAGGAGTGTGCTGATACTCGTAATTGCCTTTAAGAAGTATTTATCTGCAGGTATTGAATATGTTCATTCATTAATGTGTTGATTTCAAAGCAAGAAAAGCTATCCTTACCCTCACCTTTACAACAGAGTACCAATCAATGGAAAATAACTTCCACAATGAGTGTTTTAAAAGCCGATTGGAAGAGAATTTTCCTCTCCTCTAGGGGGCTGACATTTTACTGCTGTAAATTAATTATCAGTTTGTGCCCTTGGAATAAAAATTATATTATTTAATTATATTTATTTAATTTGGTAGACTGATAACATAACTAGATGAATTACAATTGATCAATTGATTGAGCAGGATTTGATTGTTTTGCAGCCCACTTAAATTATTTTTACTTGCATCCTTTACCTTTATAATAAAACTTTCCTCAAGCTTTGTTGTTTATCTAGACACCATAAGGCAGTATCCGTCAGTCAAACTGACAATGTATTGGGGAAGTTAGCAGTCTGTGCTGTAGCAAAGATACAGGTCAAGTTCTGACTGCAACTTGACCGTCTACAGGGGCATCCATTTACCTGAGTGACAGCATAAACATGTGCTGTGCTTTTCAGGGACGTTTAAAAGTCCTTCATTGTGTAACTTGGTATGAAGGCATCCTTTTCCATGTAAAACAGAAGCATTACAGATGCTTGCATATATTTGTGATGCGGTGTGCCTCAGATATACAGTAATTGAACTTACATTCATTGAGAGTATTCACTCTGTGATAATATTTATTCATTTGGTTGGAATTCTGAAAGAACATTCTAACATGAAAAACCTGACCCAGCTAATTTTCAGTAGTATAATGCTTCCTATTTAGTTTTTCTGATAGGGCATATTGTTTTGTAGTGCACCTGATCTGTTTTGTGAATTATGTGACTGGAGTCTCTCAGTGGATTATCTCCAATAATCTATACCCATTTTCATCAACATCAACACAGTTGTGCCCTTGGCTCACGAGGCCTGAGGTCTGTGGTTGATGAATTGTTTCATGTAATCCACCACCTCTATTGATACAGGGCAGGCTATGGTACCACCTGGCTCTATTTAATCCACAATGTATCCATGTTTAAAAACATTTTCTTTTAGCATTTATGAAGTGGCTTTTTTACTTAAGGTGTGTGAGATGGTGTATCCTGTGCAGTAAGTGCATAGGTGGCAGCAAATCGCTTCTCAGATTGTGATTAAACATTTCATTGCTAACATTGACAGACTATATTTATAAATCATTTCATTTATTCTTAGATCTGTTATTTGTGTCTACTCCAGTCTGTAATTTACTCATATTTTTTTAAAGGAAGAGTTTGGAGCTAACTCTGCAGCAGTTGAAACGGGGTCAGTTTTCTGTGTCACAGTCTTGTAATCTGCTTCTTGCAGGCTGCTGGGGAGCACATGGGAAATTCCCCCAAAAGCTGCTGAATGATTTATTCACCAACTACACAAGTGCATTGAGGCCAGTGGAGGACACTGATAAAGTCATGAACGTCACACTGCAGATCACCCTGTCCCAGATCATCGACATGGTAAGGCAAGCTGCCTGGGGAATGCAACTTTGCAACATATTTTAAAGCTAAACAGCTTATTCACATATGCTTATTACAATCTTGTTTTGTTCTTGTGGTCTAAGCAGAACTGCTATTTTTAAAAGGGGGAAACATTCATGTCAACGTTGCAAAAATGTCAGAGGGTTTAAACAGCAACTTGGTATAGGTATGAGCTATTAAAAGAGTTAAGATAACATCCATTTCAGCCCTTCTTTAAGATATTTCAAATGCTATGACAAGTGGAAGTGCTTTGTCATTTCATGTACACTCTGTGTGACCTGCAGTTACTGCTTGATTAAACTAAATCACCTTGAGGACAAAAGAGAAAAAGACTCTCTCTGTCTCTGCAGAAGAAAATAATCTCATTCTAGCGTAAAAACATAGAAGCCAATGAGAGGACGTGAACCCTGCAGCCATGCAGTAAAAATACATTAACTCTCAGAGCTCAGTTAATAACATTATCAGCGACGTATCACCTTATCATGCCAAGACATGTCAAATAAACATAAAATAGGTGATTGGCCAACAGCTAAATAGGAAGGTTATTTCATTGTATTATTAAGTGCAACTGAAAATTCAAACAGATAGCAGCTCAGGTGGGTAAAACTCTGCTTCCCTATAACATCTCTTTCATGTCACTTCAAATAGCTTGTGCTTACAGGGGAGAACTGCCCCCCAACACCATGCAAGTGTGTGCTTGTGCTCATGCCTACAGTACAGTGTCACAAACACAAAAATTGATAGCTTCACCTTTTTCAGGTAACGGAGGAGGAAAGATTAATTGGGGCTGGCACCTACCAGAATTTTGCTAAAGCTTCAATTTCCGTTTTTTGAAAGGATTACAAATAAGTACTTTACTCATTTGTCCCTAAGTTTCCCTCATATGCAGAATGTAAGAGGATAACCCAGTGGTAATGATCGGCTTACAGGTAAGAGAATTGATCTAAGAATAAACCCTTTTGGAAGGAGCGTGATTATCAAATCATTATCAGAATTAATGTAAAAAAAAGAAACAATTTTAATACCTCACAAAGACACTTCTTGAAAGACACAAACTGCCATAATAATACAATTGTAAATTACTGGGACACACTACACTATGTATTTACAAAGTCCTGCATGCTTATAAACTGAGCAGTGTTCTTTAGCGTGACTTAGCTGCAAATGTATGAATCACATGAATGTACAGTTTGCAGGCAGTGGCGGCTGGTCATTAGGGCCCTGTGGGGCCTGGCCACACTAGATAAAAAGGAAAAGTGAAAAAAAAACCGAAGCATTATACTTACTTTTACATTTTAAAGTTTATACACAGCAACTTATTTGACATTTTAGACTAGATAAAGTACAGTATCGGTGACGCTGGGAAACGCGGGTGCACGATCGCGGATATTTGACTTCTGGAGGCGGCCCCATCACCTGCAGTGAAGCGATTACACTGTGCTTTACATTAACACGGCAGATATGGATTCTCACGCATGTGTTTTATTGTTTTTTCTGGGCAATGAAGGGGCGCACCAGCCTCGGCTCCTTGCCTGCTGTGCCTTGCTTTGGCTGCGCAAACGCTTGAAGTGTGCGGTACAATAGCTTTTTCAGCCTATAATTTGAAAATGAACTGTTGAATCTTTGGTAGAAAATATTTTTCTTTGTTGTCCTTTGAGGAAAAGCTAGAAGTTAAACTTTTAGGTCCTCATACACTGACCGATCTACTGATTACTCAAAAGTGAAATAAAAAAATGGAGCTTTTAATACCAAATGGTTCAACAAAAAAAAAGGCTTACTCCATGCTGAACAAACCCAAGCTGAAAACAGAGCTGTCCACATTGTCTCAACTGTATGTCGCCCTGGGTAAGGGCGTCTGCTAAGAAATAAATAATAATAATAATAATAATAATAATAATAATAATAATAATAATAATAACACACTGAGCTACAACGTAGCAACACAGCACTTTCCCAATTGTGATGACAACTTCAATGACAACTTCCGAATCAGATAGGAGCTTTTCGACTAGATAGAAGATCAGAATTTTTTTAAAAGAATACAATGTTACAAGACAGACTGAATGCATTGTCTATGCTTTCCATTGAAAATGAGCTTTTCCAGACTTCACCATAAGAGTAATCGATAGGTATGCACAGATGAAAAGCCTACGTGCCAATTTCCTGTTTAAAAAATAAAGTCAAGTCAGCTATTGGTAAGTGCTTTACATTTCCAATTAATTAATTAATTAACTTATTATTTAAATACATCCCCCAACATTGGTTTCCGTGCTCCACTAATACATATACCCACTGGCCGCCTCTGCTTGCAGGAAACAATACAGGCAACATGAGATACACCTTGAAACAATGGCTTGCCCTAGTCTGGAGAAACACTGATGTGGAACTATCTGTGGGCAATCAATGGGTCAAAGGTTGTCAGTGCTTGGAATACTGGACATCTTCCATCACCTGTGGAAGTGGCAGCAGATATTCATAGCATGACAGTGTCAACAGGAATCACAAGTGGGAGAATGCAGCTCCTTCCATTTTTGTATTGTTCCACCTGGGTTCCACTGTTAGGGTCCCATTAAATGAATTCGCAGCTTCCTGACCATCCTGGTGGTGCTCTATATTGCCTCCTCATGGTCAATACATTTGCTTCCACTACCATGCACTTTATGATGACAATTGTACTTAGTTCCACTAGCAGTGAAGAATCTTGTTTGGTTTACCTCTCCTCTCTGTTTCACAGGATGAGCGGAATCAGATCCTTACAGCCTACCTATGGATCCGACAGGTGTGGTTTGATGCCTACCTGAGCTGGAATAAGGATGATTATGATGGACTTGATACCATCCGCATACCTAGTAGTTATGTATGGAGACCTGATATAGTCCTATATAACAAGTAGGTCGGACTGGTATTAGGATTCATCAGTTCAAGACCCATCCCACAAACAGTAAAGGCACAACAGGACACTCCTCAGAGCTGTTATTTTCAAGGGAGTGTGCTGGCAACTGGATACTTCTGCTTTTTTAATGCAACCTTACTTCACGTGATCCATTTCTGATTGAGAAAAGAGAATTTGCTTTCTGCGTTCAGGTCTTTACAATCTTTAAATAATCTCAATCAGGTTACTTATGAATTAGGCGACCAACGAGCAATCAGGACTTTAACTTCAACAGAAACATGGGCATTATTTAAAAAAAAGATTTGCACAATTACAGTATTACAGTGTGACTACCGTTGAAAACAAAGTTCCTCATGTGTAAGGTTCATTGTTCATTTCTTTTTGTGTACTGTATTCCTCCAGAGTTTAGCCTAATGTGCACTCTACCTTGTTTACAGCTTGTTCAGATTTTAGTATCCCAAGTCATAAGAAAAGTTCACAATCAGCTCAGGCCTGATGTAAAGTACTCTTATAAATACATTGCTGACTCATTCACTGCCACTGGGAAATTTAATTAAACAGTAAACCAGCTGAGTGGCCATACAAGCTGTTAATAAATGATACACCACAATGTGTCTGCTAAACAATGCAAATCAGATCAGCTCTGATGGCACATGTACATGCTCCTTTGGGAGACAGGGCTGAAGTACACAGTGGTGTCAGTTCCTCACAATGTTGTCCTTGTCTGTTAGGCTGGTCTTTTTACAGGGCAGAGATTATGTATCCTTCAACATTTATTCCAGCAGTCTGGTCCCCAAAATGAGAATGCTTTTGCTACCCAGTCTCCTTTCAGGCAGAGTAACAGGGAGTACAACATAGCTGATCGAATTAACATTATTTATTACAGTACTTTACACCATGTTCATTTGCAAAGATAATGGTTTGTTATAATTTTATAACACTGATTTATTGCTCTTATGGTATTGAATAACAGAAGATTCAAAGGTTTAAAAATAATAAAAAAAAAACCTCTTGAGTTCATTTTGTGGAGATATTAAACAGCTGGGCTGGGGCTGAGGCTAAGCGTCAAAGATCTCAAAAACCTGAGGCATTGTAATATGTTCTCATAAAGTCCAAGGGGTTGAGGATTTAGAATATTTTGAATAAATGGTACCCTCATAGTGCCCACATAAGGAATCTCTTAGCT
The DNA here is from genome assembly GCA_030684275.1 of Acipenser oxyrinchus oxyrinchus. Classification (NCBI taxonomy): domain Eukaryota; kingdom Metazoa; phylum Chordata; class Actinopteri; order Acipenseriformes; family Acipenseridae; genus Acipenser; species Acipenser oxyrinchus. The sequence continues at coordinate 85,096 of JAGXEW010000484.1, forward strand.
TCAGGTAGAGATCAAATGTGTCAAAAATGAATAGCTAGTTAAATGGGTAACACCTAGGCAGGCAGTACCTGGATATGTTGAACCAGTTTCTGGAACTGTGAGAGTAAAAAGCAATAAAAAAGCAGAAACATCAACCTAAAGTGGGAGCAATTACTGAAGAGACAGCTGGTCCCTCTTTGCTTTCCTTGTGCCTTTGCTAGCATCACAAACCCATCACCTATCTGGCTGGTTAATGTGAGTATCAATCTATTACTTAAAAAAGATTTGGGAAGGTGGTCTTTCCATGGACTCTGTTCTTCAGTAAAAGCTATCTATTCTATTTTAAGATTCTGAGGATTATTAAGTATGATTACCATGAAAAGTTGATATTTTTTCTGACCCTTAGGAGAAAATGCCATATTACCATTACCATTCCAGTGTAGCATCATGGGAAAGCATTACAAAAGAACACTGGTACCGATATGGTAAAATTACTGAAACAGAAGGAGTCCCACATGTTTTGTATGGTAGAATTTACAGTAAAGATCCCAGCTAGAGACACTTCACTGAAGAATGGCCATTGCAATGCAAAAAAAAAACTATTGCAGAAGTGACAGCAAACATTATAGTTTTACCAGGGTAGTTGTAAAAGATAATTGTTTAAAATTGACATTTTATTGAAAAAAGGGTTAGAAAAGGAAAACGATTGCTACAGGTGTGGTCTTGATGTTGCTTGTATGTATGGAGGAAGTCACATGCTCATACAAATGACCTAAGTGTGGCTAAAATGTGAAAGCGACACCTTAGAAGATACAAAGTGTATTGTTTTACCCTTGCTAAAGGTAAAAATAACAAACAGAGAGGCTCAGAATGTGTGTAGGTCAGCAGTGTGCTGATGGGTGTGTATAAAGACTTCTATTAGAGACCGAGAAATGTTGGAAAATGTGTAATTCTTAATACTGTGGCGAACCTCGGCCAGTATTAGGAAAATGTAGGTGAATAAAGGATTGCTTTAAGCTACGCTGGGTGCTAAAAAGCAATCCGTTCCTCACTCCTATAAAAATATTGAGACTTCTCTGTGTTTTAGTGCTGATGACCAGTTCACTGGCTCAATGGAGACCAACGTGGTGATCCGGCACGATGGGCAAATCATGTGGGACTCACCAGCCATCACCAAGAGCTCCTGCAAAGTGGACGTCTCCTTCTTCCCCTTCGACTCACAGCAGTGCCGGCTGACCTTCGGCTCCTGGACCTACAACGGGAACCAGATCGACATCGTGAGCAGCTGGACAGCGGGGACCTGACTGATTTTGTGGAGAACGTGGAGTGGGAGGTCCTGGGAATGCCGTCCAAGAAGAATGTCATCCTCTACGGCTGCTGCTCAGATCCCTATCCAGACATCACCTACACACTGCTGCTGAAGAGGAGAGCCTCCTTCTACATCTTCAACCTGCTCCTCCCCTGTGTCATGATCTCCTTCCTGGCTCCGCTGGGGTTCTATCTGCCTGCCGACTCGGGAGAAAAAGTGTCTCTGGGGGTCACTGTTCTGCTGGCTCACCGTCTTTCAGCTGCTGGTGGCGGAGAGCATGCCCCTTCGGAAAACGTGCCACTCATAGGCGAGTCCATGCTCGGCATCTTTTAGTCTATTTAACTGTGTGTGTTTAATATTTTGATATTACGGTTATACATCTTCAGATCATCTGCAGATATACAATCAATATAAGGTATATACAATGTTATAGTGAATAGCTACAACAGATACAATTTGAGAGTTTAGTGTACAATGCTTAAACAAAATTCATCACAAATACTAGCACAAGTATCATTGATATTAATATATTAAGAGGAATGTATTTGTAAAATACTCACTAAGGGCAAATCCTAGTAACTGCTATGGACTGTCCTAAAGTTTTGTTCATTTTGCTTGGTTCAGTTTGAATGAACTATACATATTAGGGATCTCAGATTAAATTTGGATTACTGGAAGTTTTATTTTGACAGATAAGTAAAAGCTATTTAAGAGCCTGCTCACTCTTTACAGAGACTTAGATACTGTAGATTCATTAAAGCCCATACAGAGAACTTAACACTGGGGCAGAAGAGATACAGTATCAGATTTAGAGGAGTGAATTCCTTACTGGAATCTTAGAACTAGCAAATCCAATACCACTGCACAAATGAAAATGAAAATCTTAGATCCAGTAAATTCAATATGAAAGAAATCTCATTCATATCTATGGATAAAAGTTACAAAAATGACACCAGGGTTTAAGCTGTGTGGCATTAAAATATTCGACTACATAATGGTATTCAGAATCAGGATTAAAAACTATATGATCAAATTGCGGTTGACATCACTTTGATACAGCATTTTAATTATAAACCCAACATGAGTCACTTTTGACCTAAAAATGATATAAACATGTCTTCAGGGAAAGTAAAAGTGTTTTCATTTACTTCATGAATTATAAAATCAATCAGGTTGCCTCAGAGACACAGACACACTCTGATGCACTAATTCAATCTCAGCCAGACACATGCACACCCAAGTGGAGCACACACAAAAGGCACACACCCACATAAATAGAATACATATACATCCCAGAAGGCAGACTGTCATATATACATATGCTGTAATGAATTCTCTCAGGTAGCTTTGATTCTCGTTTGCTTCGTAATAATATACCATGTAATGGGTCTCTTGAGACACCTTCAAGCACCTTGTGGAGTCTAGGTGTCAAGGCTGTGATCAAGGCAGAAGGTAGCCCAATCTGGCAGTATACCTCTGTTATTAGCGTGTTAACTATGTACAGGTAAACTTGGGTGAGTCAAATGCAGAAGAGGATGATAAACACATAAAAAATGCAACAAGTTAGCTTGGAGTTCCCCCGAAGCTGTTCTGATAACAATTAGATATTTGCATTCTGCTGCTGATGTGGGAGTTATCAAAATGAAAGTAATAAAGAAAGACATTTTCCCCCGCTTGTAAGCATTTTAACTGAGCTGTTCAGTGGTCTGTTTACTTGCTATTCATCATAGTAGTTTTTAATGTTTTACTTACTGTTAACCTGTCGTTCCCCTGAATTGTCCAGAATATTGCTTTCTTGTGGTAAAAAAAGATTACAAATCCCTAGTTATTTAAGAAAGACCTTGGGAGGTACTTGGGAGAGTTTGATGAGGACTGCATGATGTAAATTCTGGAAGAGCAAACCAGCCAAAAATGATGTTAAAGAAATATTACAGTTATGTGATAAATTTATTGAAAAATATATGAATTTAAACACATTGTTTTTTCTTTGTTTAGGAAAATACTACATAGCCACAATGACCATGATTACTGCCTCAACTGCACTGACTATCTTTATTATGAACATCCATCACTGTGGCCCAGAAGCCAAGCCTATCCCCATATGGGCAAAGAAGGTCATCTTGGAGTACATGGCCAGGATCTTCTTTGTCTATGAGGTGGGAGAGAGTTGCCTCAGCCCCCAGCCCCGTGTGCAAACAGAGCCCAGACCTCAGCAGGACGAAGGGAGGACAGTGAACGGACAGGCCAGGAAGGAAGACTTGAAGGTGAGGAGGAATCGAGACGGACTGGCGCAGAAGCTTCAGGAAGACCATGAAGACTTGGAACAAGGGGTGAGCCCAAGCCCCTCGATGGGGAATGTACCCACCAACTGCCACAACTCCTGTAAGGAGGAAGGCAAATATGTCAGCTTAGACCGAGGTGAAAGCAGTGATTGTGGTGGTGACAAAGGGTGTTGCAAAGCCCAGTGCCTGTGCCACAATCAGAGCCTCCTGAGGAACATTGAGTTCATTGCCAACTACTACCGTGATCAGAGAGCCACCCAAAAACGGACTGGTGAGTGGAAGAAAGTGGCTAAGGTCATGGACCGCTTCTTTATGTGGATCTTCTTCATCATGGTCTTTTTCATGAGCCTGCTCATCTTGGGGAAAGCCATTTAATAGGAAAGCCAATGAATATCATTATATGAAGATACCTGTAAGGTCTGCAAGGAGTCAAAGCAAGTGGGTGGGGCATCTGGAGCCAAAAAGAATGCTTTTCCTGTGTTTTCTTAAAACAAAATGTTATGTGACTAAAAACGATTAAAACTGATAAAAATAATTGCCCAGATTTTATAGAGAAAACATTTTAAAAGGAACATATTCTTTTTATGAATATTCCCCACTTCAGGATAGAGAGAACTTTGTTGTCTTGAACACTATGCCTGATGTTACCCTTATTCTTTTATTTACACTACCGTTGTCAAGGGGCTGACAACAAATATATATATATATATATATATATATATATATATATATATATATATATATATATATATATATATATATATATATATATATATATATATATATATATATATATAGTTATGAGGGTGAATAACATATTCAGAAAATAATCAATGGCTGATATGTAAAAGAAGGACTCATTTTATAGGCCAGTGCATGTATTCAATGGCTACCACATAGGAGGGACTAAAAGAGCTTGTATTTTGAGGCAGTACTCTTTCTCCACTGGCATCTGTAGCTTTGAGTAAATGCAGGCTCCAAGGTTTCAAGCTCAACACTCTTTAAAAGCACCATTTTGCCATAGACCTTTCTAGTTTCAAAACCCATATTATGTTAAATAAATAAACAATACACGTGTTTATTGGGACTAATTAGTGGTCCATGGTTGACAATCCAGTTAATAGTACAGTATGTGTGGTGCGTGACCAAGCAGTTCTCAAACACACACTTATATAGAGATTATTATGAAATCAAGAATTGTGTTTTTGGTCTATGATATGGCATTTTGTAACTTTTAAAATAGGTGGTTCCTAGTGCTAATAAGCCAATAGGATTGACAGACACAAAATAACGATAGTAGCCTGTTAATCAGAATGAGACCTATCTGTTCTTTGTTGGGTAAAAGAACAAGTTCTGTTCACACACTGACACCTGCATGCTTAACCTTGAGCAGTGAAACACCCAGTATACTACATTAAAACAGTACAAAATAAGTCCGCTTTCTGACTTTCAAGGACACTAAAATGACTCTGCTACACTTGTTCAAAAAAAATACACAACAAAAAATGTTCCAGTGAAAATCTCAGCATGATCCTTCCTGCTTTGACTTTTACATTATTATTAATTTGGCAAAAAGTTCTTAAACATTTCAAAGATATATATCAACAAACCACCACTCTGTTAGAATTTGTTTTTAAAATGGTGTATTCTATTGTAGCTCTTTACAAAGTGTATTTCTGTATATATTAAATGTTGGATACAGACTGCACTGTAGAACATTAAACTTAATCAGCATTATATTTCTTTGGTCTTTATAAAAAAATGTTTGACAAAAATACAACAAAAGCTCTGGATGTAGTTCTTGCATTAACTTCTTATGTATTTCCATGCAAGGTGTGTATTTTCCTTTTTCTTTAAATGTTGGTATAATTCTACAGTGTAAAGTAGGAATAAGATTACAGTTTTGCTTGCTTGTGATGATGTCATCTGGGTATATATTTCACCATTACAGCCAATTACTTTAGAACCGATTGGTTTAGCTGATTCTAGTTGAGCCTTGAAGTAACTTATATAGTTCAGTTTGACTAAAAACACCAAATTCAAAATAGCTTGAGCATATGCCAGTTTATCTACAAAAAACAAACTTGACTTTGCATTTCCAGTCTTTTCCCTCTAATTGGCCTTTGGATTCTGTTGTACTGTACAAAGTGTCAAACTGCATTGCTTTTAAAGACAGTTGCTGTACATAATTGCCAAGTCCAGTGAGTCATTAGTGTCGGCTCTAACCTTTGGTTTCCCCTGTTGAAGTTTGAAGCTTGCAATGTCCTGAATATTAGCTGTAGCTGCAAAAAGAAGAGAAAACTGATTTTTGCAAAGGTTTTAAAAAACACGATGGCACAGGGCTTGCATAACGTTGTTTATATAAAGTTGAATTTTGGCACTGGCAAAGTGCAAGCTTTGGGAATACAAATATGACCCCAGTTAATTACATGTTTAATTAACTATGAGCAGAAATACAGCTTGTTTGAAGCCTCAGCGCAGTATTGTATCAGGACTCATATTTCAGTCTTTCTAAATAAGTGCATACAGTGCTGGTGCTGGTTTTAGGATGCTAAAATGTGGAGGGTACCAGACACATGGTCACTCGGTTCCACAGAGAGCTTACTCACTTTCACATATTTCACTTGAAGAACCTGATAACATATTGAGTAAAACAACAGAAACAGTCTACATTCCATCTCGCTACCGTTACCTTTGGCTCCAGTGCTTAATTGTGAAATGAGAAAATAACTGTAAAAAAGCAACTTTATTTTGTAAATAGTAATATATACATCAATAAATGTTTCAGGTTACACATTTCAGCCTTTTTTTGTGTGGGTGTGAATTCTAAACGTAGAATAATCTCTTACAGAAAGCAGTACACAAAACAGTTCTACATTGTCTCCATATCACTCAAATGGATTTCATGCAACTGCATGGTTTGAGTGACCAATCTGAATGGCTTTCTTTTACAGGTAGGCACAGTTTGCTTTGTTGTTAGTCCGATGACTTGGGGCATAAGGGATCAATTGCATCAATTTAGTCCACTTGATGTGTCTAACTAGTGGATTAAGCAGATTTAGTCCACTTGATTGGACTAAAGTCAGTACACCTTCAAATCCCAATTGCAGCGAACCAGAAGTGAATCATCACAGGTAGATCATTTCTTCCGATTGGTTGAACCAATTACCGGGATCATCTGTTTGGTACGCTGCAATTAGGATTAAGTTAGTACAGATTCGCAGGATTTTCTAGTCCCCATTTCAGTCTATTTGATGTGAACTAAATCACTGGTACACTGCAATTCACCCAAAGTGATTATTTATCAGTCTTGTGCTGTTTCTGAATATATAAAAGGTGCCAAAAAGCAAGGGAACTTCCTATTTGTATGACTCTTCCTTTATTTCTCCCCCAAAAACCAGACGCACATTTTTATTTGTTTATTTACCACTTTTCACTCCAGGTCAGAGTACAATCAATTAGCATACAATCCTAAAGTACTTAATCAGTGACTTGCTTATTCCTATTGAACCTGTAATGGAGTGTCACTCCAGGACTGGAGTTGCCTACTTTGCTTAGCTGTGTAGAATTACTGACAAATCACCTTGGTTGCAAGACTTGAAGGATATGTTACAGTATTTAACAATATAATACCTCTAAGACAACACTGAATAAAATGTATACAGAGTAAGCATACAAAACTAAGCCAAGAAGACAAAAGTTTCAGCTAGTGCCTTCAGCATCATTTGTTTAATTGATTTTTTTTAAATTGAAGATGGATAGAGCGCGCTCTTAAAGATATTGGTGCGCACCTGATTCCAGGTCCATAATGCCAGGTATCAATTAGTTTTACTCCTCATGAGCAGTCGTTGTAGCTGCAGTTTATTTTTCTATATTTCCAAAGTTCACAGTGCACCGTCATTTATTAAAATCCACTCTGCTGTGTGCTCCATTAAGTGATTCGTAATCAATCCTTACGGTTAGAGGTTATGCAGTCATTTACTTTTGATTACATTGCATTTACATATTCCGATGTTATTCAATTTACAATTCAATAAACAAATGAAGGCAGTGCAACCCATTGAAATGGCATTTCAAGTTAGAGAGGACACCAACACATATAGCTGATTTCTAACACTGCTGGTACGGATCAATAAACAAGCACCTAAACTGGATCTATAAATCCAGGGGGCTGTTAAACCAATCCAGCTGATGAAAAGGACTGTGTGATTTGTGTTGAGTGTAACTGTGACAGGCGAGATCAGCAGACCACTAAAGGAATACCGTTGAGCGATGTTGCACACTTATTGTTTGCTGACACAAACAAGGGGTCTTTTTTAAGTTTAGACTAATCTTAGACAATAGGTAAGAAAGGAAATATTCTGGTAATGTAGTTAGTAAAAAGTCCCTTTAAATAATTAATTTAGGAATACTGTTTGGTATTCATGAACATTTCCCAGACTGTTAAAAAACCCAACAACAGTCTTCGTTTCTCATACATCAAACTGTATTTAAATAATCGGGGAGTTAAAGCTTTGTGAAAAGGGCCCACTGTATTGTATAATTATAAACTGCATAATATTTGGAAATAACATGCATCATCATCCTTTAAAGTCATTTATCCCAAACACCTAATGGTGGTAAAGGATTGCAGGAGAGAGCTTCACAGCATTACCATCCTGTATATATACTCTAGGGAAGGGCTTCTCAAACTCAGTCCTGGGGACCCCCTGTGTCTGGTTTTCATTTCAACTCTCAATTACTTAACTAGACCCTTAATTTAACTGATAATTTGCTTAATTAGACCTTTTTAATTGTTCTCAGCTTCTAAAAGTTGCCAATTTCAAGTTACTTATAAAATTGTATTGTTAACTTGAAATCTCCAACTGTTTAAAAGCTGAAAACAATTAAAAAGGTCTAATTAAGCTAATTAATAGCTAAATGAAAGGTTCAATTAAGTAATTGAGAACTCAGCTGGAATGAAAACTAGCAGACACAGGGGTCCCTCAGGACCAGGATTGGGGAACCCTGCTCTAGGGCATCCAGTCCACCTGCTATCCATCTGCACATTTGTCATGATGACTGCTAAATGAATCCCTGGGCATTTTAATGGAGAAAACAATCATGTAATTGTTACTACAGTTTAAGATATGCATAGTTTCCTGTAATGGCTGGGGCTCTGCCATTTCTGAAAGTGTGATAAAGCTGTTTACAGAGATGAGGGGAGTGAGGGTTTATGCAGGAGATTAAAGATTTGCATGTTATTGCAGATGACTAGAAGATAAAGAGACCATGATAATCCTCATGAGATTGACCCCTTGATAAAAGAGGATGACGCTGTTTTCCAGTGTGTGGCAAGGCAGAAGAGCCCTGCACGTACAGTAATCAGTGGGCAGGGCAAAGCGCTGCTGATAAACGTATTGTTTGGGATGATGTAGAACGGGCGATGGTATTATTGTTTTAGTTAAATGTGATCTGGTAGCAGCTCTGCCAGACATCTCGTGAGGGTGCGCGGTCGGCAGCGAATGATTATTGACAGATTGGCTGTTGACCACACATATTTAAAACTCCCGTGCAGGATGTGGCCTTCTCCAGACTGATTAATTTATCTGGAGATGTCCACTTGTATAAAAACTGGCAGCTTTGGCTGGTCGGGGCGAGTGATCGGAGAAAAGGATCTGAGAGAGAGCTGGGAGAAAGAAGTTAAAAGAAAAATAAACAACTGCTACTCATGCTGGAAGGACCAGCACGATACTTGTTTTGGTGGAGGAATTATTTTTGTGTTTGAGATTTGCTTTTTGTTCAAACTTTTATTTTGCTCTGTGAGCGTTGTTCTTTTGTAAAATTGTCTGTTTATTTTTTAATAAATATGCGGACCAGCGCTTCAACGCACAGTACCTGTGTGTGTGTCAGTCCATCTTCCTGGTCTAGGGATGTCACCACACTGCTGTTCTGTCACACAGTGCAATGCTTTTAAAAGCATCTGAACAACAGTATATTGATTCTCTGTATTCTAGCACCTCCCGTAGTCTTGTCCCACTCCTTCCCTCCCTCCTTTTGGGGGTAAGTGGTAGTCTCAACTGAGCCCTGCACTAGCCTAATGCAGGCGGGCTGATTAGCCAGGATAATTGCTGTTCAGTTTTCACAGATGTGCATGATGGTCTATGATGACTAATATAACTGATGATTAATTAGCAGCATATTTGCTTCCGTTATCGATTTATATTTGTGTGTGTGTAGTAAAATGGACATGCTTAGTGTTGTCATGCAAGTATTTTCCTGTACCAGTACTGAATTTGCCCTATATATTTTTAGGAAATATCTAAAATTAAAATTAACCTTAAGAATGTGTTGGTTATTATTATTACTTTCCTTCCTGGAGTGGGACACTCTCTTGTGGTTTGCTAATAACACATAAGAAGAAATGAACTGCCGTGTGTTTAAAGGTTAGGTCATATTTTAAGACCTTATTAACCTTATGACTGCTGAGAATTCACAGCGCATGTTTGCGCTAATTGAAAGTTTTTTCTTGAGGAATATACCCTACAGGATGCCTTCATCGCCACAAATTGTGTTTTTTTTAGCTGCAAATACATAAAGCCTTTGATGTAAAGATGGCAGACAATCAATGGAACATTAATTATTATTGACATTGCAGTGACATTTCCTCAGCTATTTTGGACATTTGGCATCATCACTTTCACATATAAGAGGTCATTTCAATGACGTGGCACACTTTTTATGACTCATTGAGTAATTACAAAAGCATGGAACCACAGTACATATTCTGGTGAGCATAATCTGTATTTCCGAATCACTTTCACTACCTGGTATTACTTTACTCAAATTAGTTCAAGGGATTACACAACATGGTTTTTACAGGAATAGAACACTACATCTCCATTTTTTCGCACAAACTAGCCCATATGTTACACTCTACAATGCAACACAACTTGCATGATTGCCACTGGATGACAAAGGCCAGCACTGCAGGTGTCTGCTGGAGCTCACTGGGTGCCTGGCCAGCTGGACCTGCTGTAGCCCGATGAGGAAAAACAGTCCCTGCCAGTTTTGCCTCCCTAACCTGTGGGAGAGCCAATGCGACGTTCCCTTTGGGGAGCCCTCCAGTGAAGACCAGTGACTTCACACATTCAGAAAGTGAACCTGAGCTTCTGGGTGACGGAGTTGGTGATGATGGTGGGGGTGCTGTTAGGATAGAGGGATAGTTTGTTTGTAGATTAGGAGGAAATAATTTCTCTAAACTCTTCAATGTCACAAATACAGTAGGCTGCTCTGTGTTTTTATGACCCTTCAATAGTGCAGTAACGTAAAGGGATTGAAATAAACCCAGCTTAAATGAACCTGGTGGTAAGGACAGACAGAGAGTGAAACATTGAGTTCCATGTTTGCGTGACTGTTTAATGTTGTTAGCTTCTTAACTGGCACGGTTCATGTCCCATTTGAAACTGGGGAGTATGACATTCAGAAGACCTCTCCTCATCTGTTTATAGCGAGTCCCATATTTGGCCACTAAAGATGCAGTGATCTAATGGAAAAGCACAGAATGCTTTATGAAATGTATTGTACATAAAATGGTTACAAAAAAAATCTATATGGCTTATGATTTATGACTAACAAAAAATATTATAAAGTTGCTGTAAAATACTGTGCTTTGACGTACAGCTTTTTCTAAAGCCATAGCAACACTCATTTTGCCTGTGATGCTTGAAGAGAATGGAAATGGACTGAAGCATTATTTCAACACTCCTAATTTGTTGATGAACAGTACATATACATTTGGACATTTCCAAGGTCAAGCTGCATCGCCTTCATAAAGCTTAGCTCATTCTTTTCAGGAAATATTGGTAAATGTTGTCAAATGAATTGGGAATTTTTTGTTATTACTGAGAAAGGCGTTTCAATAAATCTGGGTCATTTTCAATTTGTCTGCATCTGCAGGATTTATGGGATTAGGTTTTCTGTGTGACTTTGTAAATATCCACCTTTAATTTTGCTAATGAAAAACCAATTGCTGTATCATATGTGGATACTATCCCAGAAATACTACTACTACTACTACTACTACTACTACTACTACTACTACTACTACTACTACTACTAATAATAATCTATTAACATAGTAGGCTGGTTTAATGCATCAAATCCAAAGCAGGCTGATTATGTCTACTGTCCCCTTGTTAATTAGATACATGCCACTCTTATCCAGTTTTATTGTTATATACCGTAGCTGGTTGTAATATACTTTTCCTTTAAACTTCTACAATTGCTGCCAATAAACTCTTCATACAACATATCCTAAAACCCGAAGCACCATGGCCTATGTGTTATATAAAGGTGTCTGGGAATGGCTATGTTCCAGTTACAGTAATTGCAGTCCTTGCTTTTGCATTGGCATTCTGCCTACGCCTTCAGCTCAAGGGTCAAAAATGGATTTATTTTACTGCATCCATAATATATGAGGTATTACAAGAAATCAAAGACTCATTATTGGGTGTTGTGGGTTGTTGTTCCTAAGAAGTGATGTGCAACATTTTTTTATGATTTATTCGATACAGTTTCCCAATTGTGAAATTCAATGCATTTAAAATAAAGCTAAAGAGAGACTACCGTCTACATGCCCTGTACTTTATATACTCCTGTTACTAAACACACAACAATTATTGTACATCGAGGAACTATTTAACATACATAGATACAAATGTTTTTGGGGTCACTTGCTAACAGTTTTTGAGCTTCAAATGATATGGTAATAATTATGCTGCAATATTTGCAGCCACCACCGAAAATGTAATTTAATTTCCTCTGCATCAAAGACTGTGTTCAAAAGGCATAGAACAAGGAACTTGTTTTCACTTTGATATGAAATATCATCTTGGGAAAAAACTATGACCACGAATGCACAGAACCATTACAGAAGAACATGACTAGTGAAGCTATTGCATGAGTGGATTGAAGATGGGATCTTGTTTCATAAAGCTGGGTACCAAAAGCAGCTAGTTCTTTCAGCTAAATTAAAAGACAGAGGGCATGTCACGGATAGCTTGTGTGTGACGTCAGATCGGGACATTGACAGACACTGTACTGCAAGGCGTATTTATTGAAAATAAAAGATTTAAACAAAACACAAAACACTTTTCAAACCAAAAGGCACGTTGGCCAAAACAAAACAGGCAATAATTAAAACAAGTATGGTGCTGGTGTAAAGCCAGCCTGAGTAGCAATGTTTTTAGTTTTATATACAGTATCTTACTGTCGCTCCATCTCTTTTCTCCAAATTCTCTCTCCCTCTGATCAACCCCCCAGGAGCGGCTGCCTCACTTTTAGATATTCGGCCATCTCCCAATTGGTAATTACTTAATTCATTTGGGAGATGGCCACGTTATGCACGAGTTTTAGCTGGATGGGGGATTTTAACTCCATTCATGTTGTAAAACAATAATAACAAACATTGTGTTTTAAAAATACGCACAGGGGAGGGGTGCTCCCTGCCACAGGGCCTAATTCACGTACCAGTGGTAAAAATGTGTTATTATCACTCCTCCACACTTTACTTCTTGCTTCCACTGTAATTACTGGGAAGACTGTCCACAAATAGCAAGACTTTTGTGGCACCAAATAAAGTTTTTTGTGTGCAGAAATGCAAGATTGCAGAGGTAAGCTCTGGTGCCATGCTGTGTCTGTGTGGTCCAATTACTGCTGATAAAAGCAGATTTTACTACAGGTATGTATACAGTTTACTAAAAGCTTTAGTAAAGATGTAACTTGTTTGCTATTTCCGCTTCCCATGTAGCTGCAAGGATTAGCCGATTTCTTCAAGTCAGCCATAAACCTGCTGACTTCCTTTTGTAAGATTACAGACTATGCAGCATTGTAACCACTGTTTCAACTTGCTGATAAAACTTTAGCCTCAACAGATATTGAATGAAATCTCCTAGTATTAGATTCCAATTAGGGTCTAAGCTCCTTGCACAGTTCTGATATTGCCTGCCGTGTGAGGAGAAAACTTTTTAATAAACATTTAATCTAGGAAACTGTCTAAATGTATTCAGGGTCTGATATGGGGTGGGTCTCCCTTGCCTAATTCTTGCTCTCTTACACCTACTACTATGCGTAACCAAAGAAAGGCAGCCATCTTCCTACTACTCCTGTGCATAAGAATGGGATTAAAACCTCATTGTTTAAAAGCTGACCTCTGCTGGTTTTAATAATGAAGAGAAGGTTTTACACTTATATAGGGCTTCTGATTTTCGGTTTTAACCGATAAAAAACGATAAAACATCTAATAAAAGGATTTAGTTGTGGAAGACAACAAAGGAAAGACGGTACAATTGAAGTACTGTCCAATTATTATACATATTGTGACAGAAAAAAAGCAAAAGTAACTTAAAACAATAATTTCATACAGTATATAAAAAGCAAAAATAGCAAAAAATACTGTATAACTCTCTCTGTGACCATAATAAGACATTTAACTAGCCACCTGGAGGATGGACGGTCCGTTTAGTCACAGATACCCAGAGGTTTAATTTCTCCTACTAACTAAATGGTTAGGGGGTTTTGGTTATGTGCAGTAGTTCTCTCCATGAACGCTCTCCTCCTCGATGTAAACACAGAAAGCTTTCACTCAGCGTCCGCCTGTATGGCTATGGCCGTGCAGTAGCCTTGAATGTTGGCATATTTGAGCAAGACAGGGCTCTCCCTGTCACATGGGCCCATACTACTTATAGGCGTTTTCTTAAATGGATGATTGGATGTTTGTTTCAATAAAAGCTTGTAACTGGAGGGGCAACATTTTAGTTCATTATTGTCCAGTACCATGTGAATTGCCCTGCATTTATTATAAACATGAACACTAATAATTGGCACCTTTATAAGTCCCTGCATAGGCTGATCACACGATAACTGCTGTGTGGTATGTACTATCTTTCAATATGGATTTAAATAGCCAACTGTAATTGTTGAATGTTCCTAATTAAATATAAAGGAACATCTGAAGAACATTGAATCGTTTTTTTTTTTTTTTGTGGTAAAAATTTAGTAGTCGCCAATTATTTTTTTGTATTTTTTCCCAATTTAGAATATCCAATTATTTTTAGGCTCAGCTCACCGCTACCACCACCGCTCTGACTCTGGAGCGGCGAAGACGAACACATGCTGTCCTCCGAGCGTGTGCTGTCAGTCGACCCCTTCTTTTCACACTGCATACTCACCATGCAGACACCTCAGAGTTACAGTGTCGGAGGACAACGCAGGTCTGGGCAGCTTACTGGCAAGCCTGCTCCCTGGCCGACCTAAGTCCTCCCCGACCAGGGGCGCTTGCCCAATTGTGCACCGCCTCTGGGAGCTCCCGTCCATGGTCAGCAATGGAATAGCCTGGACTCGAACTGGCGATTTCCTGGCTATAGGATGCATCCTACACTCCACACGGAGCGCTTTACCGGATGCGCCACTCGGGAGCCCCATGAATCATTTTTACTTAAATGTTCAAAGATATTATTCTATAATCACTCTTCAATGTTATTAAGCTCATTAGTTCTGGGACAGCTGTATCTCAGCTGCTTTATGATTAATTCTGTTCCACTGCAGAAGAGCTGTCCATTATAAACACTAGCAATAACTGCATTGCAGCACATACAGTGGTTCAATTCAACCATTAATATAGCTCTGTGCTGACTCGACAGCCTTGGTCCAAAGATTGCAATTTAGGCTGGAGAGGAGAAAGAAGCTTTAAACTAAAACTGACTGGTATCCTAGTACTGAGTTATCAGTATATCAATTAAAAAGAGAGATTATGATGAGGATATACTGCATACTGCATTCCTAATCAGCAAGCAGGAGTCCGACAACAGTGTCAATAACTTTACTAATGTCTGTGTGTATTTAGTAGCACCCAGATCACCAGTAGTGATCTGTTTGTATCATTTAATTGTTTCAAAATGTGCTTTAGATGGAATGTAAATCATATGTCAGTAAGTTCTTACTGCATTTTTAAAATGCTGGTCACCCTCCGTGAAAATATTTGTGTGCACTGTGCAAAATCCTACCTGCCAGTATTTTGAAAGAAAAGCTATATATATATATATATATATATGACAAAATCATTACTAAAGAGTTTCAAACTCACACGGTTAAGGACTCAAAAGTGTACAAACACTTATCCAGATAATATGCAAATAAGGCAAATGAGGGTGCTGTCTGGAGCATGGGGCTGTGTTCTATATGTTATAGAAACTTACTGTAATACACTTGTCATTGTACTCAATACATTCAGTTTGAGCCACTTTATTTATTTATACTTTTACATTTTTTCCGTTACATGAACATAAAAAAGTTTTAGTTCAAGTAAG